>NW_019014564.1:546681-560599 GCF_000150535.2 Carica papaya
TTCTTCTTTTTCCGTAACTAGCTCATCAGTAGCCTCTTTTGCTTGTTTGCTTTGGTTGTATGTGTGTTATCTTTATTTCCCAAGGATTTGGTTAATAAAATTTACGTTTACCTTGGAAAAAATACATTTCTGCATATAAGATGCTTGAATCAAAGGAACTTTAATACAAAACTTCTTGCGATTTTGCTAATAAAAGATACATGTCTGCATATAAGATGCTTGACCCAAAGGAACTTTGGTCCAAAACTTCTTGCTTAATAGGTGCAGTTCGTTTTTATTCTGTATATTGTTTTTATTTAATTTGCAGTGATATTATTTTCAGTTCTAGTCACCAAATTTTTCATATTTTCATATTTTAATGTTTCTATATAAAAAGGGTTTCTTCCGTTATGACAATGTTTCTAACTGATTTATTCAGTCCAATTTTTCATAGAGGTGCAAAGATGCTAACTGAAAAAATGATGCTTCACAATTAAGATATTTTCACTAGCCAGCTTGTGGAAAAATGCACTAAACTAGCTGTCAAGGACACTTTTGCTTTCTGGAAATCTAGGTTCCCATACACACATGTGGACATTTTTTCTTTTATGTTCATTTGCACAATAGTTTACAGTTACTTGTCTGTGATATCGTCCTTTCAGTGCCATTATCATATACTGTTTTCATAATACTAGTTTGGCTCTTTTTACCTGTGATGATATATGTGGAAGATTCTCTATATTATAATAGCAACTTCTTGGCCTTTCCTTGTTGTGTGTTTGTTACTATACTAATGAAGATACATTGCAATACTTATCCCCAGTCTTTTGCTAATCATTTTCCTTTATGACCTGGAGTCCTGGACCCTTTTTCTTCTCAGTTCAAAAATCTAGTTCCTTATTTTCCTTGCCCCTGGCCGAACCCTCGATGGCTATATCCATCAACTGTTTGCTTTAGGAAAATGGTCTTCTATAATACGCCATCATTTCTCTGAGCAAGTTTCGGAAATCCTGCGAACCAGAGAGAAGTCAAGAATGAGGATACTAAGTCTGTAAATTATGTTGAGATTTTTCTGGTTGTTCCTCTATGCACTAAAGTTTCAGATCTTTAAAGAATTTATAAATTCGTTTGGTTGATATCTTTAGTTTCTCTCCTTTGTTTTATTTTCTGCCATTAAAGTAGAAATATCCTTTCCAGGTTTATGCTCTTGGTGGGTTCCTTATCCTAAGGTGGGTATGGGCTAGATGGACAGAGAGAAATGAGAGGGATGCCAAAAAGGAGTCACCTGATGATGACGACCAAACTCCAGCAGATGACGAAGATTCTTATGCTACATGAATATCCTTTAGTTGGTTTGTACAAAGGATATATAAAAAAAAAATTCTGTTCAGACTACTTCTTACTGTGTGAATGTGAAGTTTAGTTGCTTTAGGGTTGTGAAACTTCTTCTCTTTTTGTTAGAACTCAGCAACCATGAAGTTTGAGCTTTATAATTATTTTCCCCCCATCCTGTGTTTCTTCTTTGCTTATCAACATAGATAATGCTAAATTACTAAATACAAAGTACTTTGTTGTTGATGGTATAATATTTGAATGTTTTGTAGTAGAATGGGGTAATACCTGTAAGATCCAACTGATTATGCCGAGGACTGATGCTTTTTCTTTTTCTCTTTGAAAGGCAGTGTTTGACTTTGAGGTTGTTAATATATGATGTTAGTACCTCCCCAGTTAAGATCTAAGGTCATATGATGTTTTCTTCTTCATTGGGACCAAGAACTTAAGCTTATGATGTTTCCAAGAACTTAGCTTATTAATGCATTAGTGGATACTGTAGTAATTAAGTCGGATTAATTCTCAATTATTATATTTCTGGGCAAAAAATAGTTTGACAATTAGTTTTCTTTAGTTGAAATAGTTACAGTACGGTAAATATCTGACATAATTTTTTTTCTTCATAAAAAACTTTTTTTTGTGATAGATATTGTGTGTTACAAATATGTTTGCATCATTTTTATTTTTTTTTAATGGTATTTAGTATTTTGAATAGTAGTATTTAAGTAATTTTTTATGTATTCTAAAATGATGATTTACTTCGTATACTATTTATTTTTGTTCAAATTAGTTTCGATCAAATTAATTTTTAATATTGTTGAAATATTTTTAAATCAGTCGTTGTTCTCAATAAAAGATAATATTTTCAACTTACATGTCATGTGTCAAAGAAATCTATTTCAAGATAATCTCTCATAAAAACTCGAGATTTATTACCGAAAAAAATTTTATCGACCTGGATAGTGCTGATGTTCCTTTTACTATTATTCCACCTATCACTACCAAGTATAATCCATTTGGTGTTCCTTATGACTCCAATCATGATTTGGGATTATCACCACTCCTGGGTCTGCACCATCCAGCTCGTTGCCTAGACAAAACCCCTTTGATTTTCCATATGATTCAAATGATGAGAAGACTAAATTTGAGGCAAATAGTTTACAAGAAGAATTCTTTGGGTTCCACCAGAAGGCATCCATGTTGTGTAGGCATGGAAGCCTCAGTGGTGGACAATTAATCTTTGAGCTTCCTAAGCAACACAGTAATAGAGAAGAGAATGAGGATTTAGGGCATGAGTTGGACCGGTCAATGAGGATCGATTCTCGTATGATTTTTTTTTTTTATAATGTAATGTTATATATCATATAGTATCTCGCGTTATATTTAATTAATATTCGAATTAATTATAAGTTATTATACGTCAATAAATTTGATACGTAGTATCTAAGTTAAAAGTATTAATTTCTATTAATGATGAGAGGTTAAATTAAAAAATTTGTAAAAGTAAATAGTATGAGGACCAAATTATTAATTCAGTCGTTAAAAAAATATATTTTTTATGTTTTCAATATGTGATAATTCGGTTAACTAAATTAATTTTGAAAATACAGATAAAATATAAGTTATTTTTTTTTTATTTTTAAGAGAGGAAGATTCTTAATTTTTTTATCTTGAATTAATCTAATAAAGAAAAAAAAAAGTTATACTAATTGTTTCTTTACTTATAACATAGTGTTTATACCTTTTTTAATGCAAAAATATTACACTGGATTTTAAACTATTATATTACTCTAATTAAAAAAAAATTAATTATTAAAAAATATATTTTTAATTTAAAAATTTAATTTAATTTAATCATTATAATATCATCAACATATTAAGAATTTTAACTTTTTGTCACACTAAATTAAACATTATAAGTCAATGATCATGATTCATAATACATACACAAAATAATAAATTTTATCTTTTAAATAAAATTTGAATTCATAATTTTCAACTCTTAATTACTAAGCTAAGCTATTATTAGTTATTGCTTTCTACTTTAAACTATGTTTATATATAATACATAATGGTGACGTGACTTTTTTTTCTTCTAAAATATTAATTAAATACTTTTTTTTTATGATTAGGCCAGCCTGGAGTAATTAATTAATCAATATCTGTTTTTCAACAAATAAAATAGAAAAATAATATATAATATAACTCATTTTCCACGTTGATAGCTCCATATAATAATATCAAAAATAATATCTTTAAATAATTAAATAAAAATAATAACAAGAATAAAAAATAATATCTTAAATTTAATTAAAAATTTAATATATCTGACTACTTTTTATAAAATTAGAATTATAAATCATAAAGTTAATTGTATTTATTTTTTTAATTAAATAATAATAATAATTATGATTATATCTTTCCCTCTGTCTGTGTGTATATATATAAATATATATACGTATAAGTATATATGCATGTATCTCTCAGTTTCAAGCTAGAAAAGGAGCAATCTATTTGAGGCGAACGAGGCAAATGGCATCTTCCATGGATTCGTGTCTGCAGCTTGTAGTAGCTGTGGTGTTTTTACTGGTTTTTTCTGTAAAATCTCTGAAACCAAATGAGCTTCGACCTTCGAGTATAATAAAAAAAGTAAACGCTGGAGGACCATACATTGGTCTGATTTCAGTGTATTCTCGCGAGGAAGATGCTTTCTTTTCCACCGGAGGATTTAAACCTAATCCTAAACATCCGTACGTTGATCTCTCTGGTAAGTCCACTGCATCAAATCTTTTTCTCGAGTTTCATAGATGATGACGATGATGATGATACAGGGAGACGGTTTCGATTTGGGAAGATCCATGGGAAGCCAGTGATATATGTGAGATGTGGGATCGGAATGGTAAATAACTGTTATGCATTTGTTGGGATTTAAACTACGTCGTTTTTTGGAGTGTATTTAAACTACGTCGTTTTTTGGGGGTATTTAAACTACGTCGTTTTTTGGGGGTATTTAAACTACGTCGTTTCAGGTTAACGCAGCTGCAGCTACACAGCAAATGGTGGATTTGTTTGATATTGTGGGAATTGTCCACTTTGGGATTGCTGGGAATCTAAACAATTCAATGTCAATTGGAGATGTTGTAGTTTTAAAACAAGTTGCAAATACTGGCATCTGGGATTGGATGGTAAAGTTTGTATCTGTGTGTATATATATATATATATATATATATATATTTGTAGTATGGAAAGAACCTTTGAATTGTCTAATATAATAAAATAACTTATACTGATGGCAGAAGGTGAATGGAACATTAGAATTGAACAGCATTGCTCACTTGGATTTTGGAACTTATAATGTCCCTAAAGGAAATGAAACCAACTTATTGGGTCGCATTTCTTTCCGTCCAGAGGATTTTCATTCTGAGTCGAAAAACCCTAACACTTCTATTCAATTGATTTGGGCTCAAATCACACCGAAATGGCTTCAACTTGCCACTCTTTTGGAGGTATTTGTTCTTAACGATACTGTTAAAGTAAATTTTTAATTTCATTCAGTGTATGTAAAATTCTCAGAACCTAATTATATAATACTTTATATTTTTCGTGTTTCGTATGATTGTTTAACAATATTAATGATCTTTTAGGGAATGAAATTGAAAAAATGTGTGAATTCAAGCTTGTGTCTTCCTCAAGAGCCAAAACTAGTAGTTGGATTAAATGGTTCTACAGCCAACATTTTTGTGGACAATGGTGTATATAGAGATTTTCTTTTTCGTAATTTTAACGTTACAACTACAGATATGGAAACTTCTGCTATCGCGATGGTCAGTTTTCTCTCTCATTTACTCTCTCTGTGATAAATATGTATAAATAGATTATGAGTAATATCTGTAATTTCAAAAAAAATGTGTAAAACAAACCTTGGCAATTAGGGAAATCTCATTCAAGATCATTCCACATACCACCCTAGCTCTGGATACATAAGTACAATATTGTGTGTATGTATACATCTTTGCTTATTGTCTAACTAGAATGGTGGGTTATGGCAGACATGCTTGTCAAATGGGTATCCAGTGATAGTGATCAGAGGCCTATCAGACTTAGCAGGAGCACAGACTGGAAAAAGTGCAATTGACACATTTGGATCTTTGGCTGCTCTCAATACTGCAAACGTTGTTCTTAAATTCATTCGAATGTTGCCTTTAAACTATTATCTCTACTACTAGTATTTTGATATGAAAGGGGATAAATCTTTACAAAATTCTCAAAATTTATCATAATATATATATATATATATGTAATGCAGAGGGTGTAAGAGTAATTTTATCCTTGAGATTTCAAGGAATGGAATTTTTCATTAATGACCAGTAACTTTGGATACAATAAAAAAGAAATGAGCTCTTGCTTCTTCCCAAAAATCCTCTCATTTCATACACATCTTTAAATGGACAGACAACAACTTTCCTTCTTCCCAAACACTTTCATTCAACAAAGTGGGGAAAGTGAAAACAGTTGAAGCAGCAGAAACTGCAACTCGAATCTCAATTCCTCTGTCGAAGAAATATTTCTCTGGGTTCGCAAAGAATTCTTCATCCCTCCTCTACATCAGCAAAAAATGGCTTGATGAAAAAGAAAAAAGCCCTATTTGGCTATTAACGGTTCTGAAGACCCTCTATGGCCTTTTTCCATTGCCAGGCTCTTTGTTTTGCATCCTCAAAAGACAAGACCTTCTTTGGCTGAAAAGTGAAAACATGATAAAGCTAAGGATTAAGACAAAACAAATAGATATGGGTTTCGTATCGAGTAAACCAAAAACTTTTCGCTTTAAATCTTAGTTGTAAAGGCCAAAAGCTGCCTATGGAGCAAGCCACATATTCACATGCATGTAGGCAAATAGATACACAAAAGACATGTCCCACAGTGATGGGCAAACTGCACCGATCTGGAGGAAATTTTGATTCAAGGACAAAAGGGTAATTTACCGTGCAAATCTTGAAATTGGAGGGACTAGTTACTTGTATGCTGAGGTCGTTTGAATTGTCAGACCAAATTATGTTTCCTTTAACGACGAGCTTTGAAGGGTCCACGTAAATTAGTTTTGGCTTGTTGGTGAGGATAAGCTGCACCTTCTTGCTTGACAGCTTCTGCAGTTTCTTCACCATTGAGATCATGAGAACAGATTCCCCTGGATCCAGAAACTGTTGCCTGTTGACAATATTTAACACATAGATCAGACATAAACTGATGGTGACCAGGCAAAAGTGGCACAGATAATGCAGGAACAGTATCCACCCAGATGCTGTGATTTTGTCAACTCAAGACAATGTTTACTCTAAATAACTGAGGGCTCGAAAATGGAAATCGAAGTCTAAACTCTAAACGACCCCTCTTTTCAATGTTTTCCGGCTAGACACAAAGGGAAGAAAAGGTCCATGCATTACATAACTTATTCTAAAATTTAAAAGTTTAAACCCAATAAATAAATCCATTATATTATTTAGAGGAAAGAAAAAGAAACAAATAAAACAAAAATGATATGAAGAATTCATTATAGATCCTTCACAACAAGTTATACATAATTCTTGGTGATGTTCAACTACCACAAGCACAGTCCCAGATTAGAATCTATCATATCAGCACGGTCAAGTTTATAGATTCACACATCAGGTCCTCAGGAGCATGTATAGCTTTCAGGATATAGAAACTGCTAAATCCTATATCTTTTGATAATTTACAAAGAGATACAAAAGAAAACAGAAGGCATTCTTCACTAACATTATATTGAATGAAACTCTAATGTCAAGTCTGATATATTTAACTGACAGAGGTGACAAAACTGAATGAAACTCTAATGTCAAGTCTGATATATTTAACTGACAGAGGTGACAAAACTGAATAAAACTAAAACTTCCCATTCAAAATTAGCAAAAAAAAAACTAGTGTGCATAACATTCATATCCTATTAACCCAACGAGGAACTAAATAAAACACAGCAAGTACTTACCATTTTGAATCAAATGAATCAATTGAGGCAAGTCTAGTTATAGAACCAGATGCTTCAGACGTGGATGAGGGACCGGGCCCATCATTTTGTCTGACTGAACCATCCCCAACATGGGTAGGGTTCCATGAAGAATCATTAGGATCATCAGCCTCAACTGATTGAGCCTGAAAGTTAAAGAGACAGGACCCAAAATATTCAGAGTTCTAAAGGAAATGAGGTGGTAATAAATATGGAAAGTTCTATGGAATTTTCAAGCACACCAGAAGCCATACCATTGGTTCCAAAGCAAGTTTCGGAGGGGTTTGTGTCCTTACATTCTTCCAGTCAACTCCTGTGAAGAAGGGATGCAACTTGAGTGCAGCATAACCATCAGCTCCTGCACCCGGTCTCCTGCTGGGATCTATATCCTGAGTCAAAATTATATTGCAAAGTGAAGTTACAGTTATATACTAATTAAAGTATGGTTAAGTAATATCCTTTGAAACTCAAACAAAAGCTTCATATGCTACCTAAATGGAAGGAGTTGGTTCAAAAATTATATTTACAAGCCTAGGTGCTCACTGCTCAGACATGCATGTAAGCAAGATAGAAAGCCACCACAAATTTTTATATTGGACTATTAGGCAAAAAACCAGCTAAATGGCAAACAAATTTTATATTCACGGATTGTATTCTCAACAAGTGAACTATAAAAAGTGGAAGCATCCAACTGGACTTCCACCATTATACATTACAAGAAGGCAGCTTTCAAACAATCAAAGTACGTAGAAATTAGTCCTATATGCCACAGAGCCAAAATCATGAAGTATGTTGATCAGTTCTTGTCTCTCACATAATATTATATCATGAGCCACTTATTATATTTAGAAAATTATATCAAATGCTTTTTTCTCTGTGCATTGAGCAGAATCATTTTTTAACATTATAGGACAGGATAGTTCAATTATAAAAGGCATAGGACCCTCCACCCCTACCTAAAGAAACTCCAAAAGAAGTTTGGATCTTACCAGCAACCTATCAATAAGGTCTCTAGCTTCTTCTGAAAAATAGTTTGGAAACCTTATATCTCGGGCAATAATCCTTTGAAAAATGAGCCACTCACTTGCATCTTTGAAAGGAGAAGTTCCTGAAAGCATTTGGTACAAGGTGCATCCAAGTGCCCAGAGGTCATTTCTGCTCGAGTACATTCAAAAGAACAAAAAAGTCATCCTTCATAAGATTGACCAAAGAAAAATCTAAGAAAAATTATTTGCTTATAGGAGAAAAGGAAAATGCAAGTTCCCCTCAGACAATTTTGTTGTAATCTGTTCACATAGCTGGTTCTCATCGTGCATTCTAATCCCAAACTCAAAAACACAAACATGCAACAAGAAGAGCTTCCCTCACCCAAAAGTTGCAGGAGAAGAGTTGAGAACTTCTGGAGGAACATATGCAGCTGTCCCAACAAACGTGCAAGCCTTATCATCTGTACATGGAACCACCAACAATTGCTTTAACCTCACATCCACAAATACCATGAACTATTTCCAATTGATATTACCTGAGATGCATTTGGAAAGGACTGTAATTCGACTGTCTTGCATATGCTTTACACTTCCAAAATCAGCAATTTTGATATGTCCTTCTGCAGTTAGTAGCAAGTTCTCCGGCTGCCATTAAGAAATTTTTAGCACTTCTCAAATCGCAATTTAAAGGGTATGTGTCAGACAGAAGTACCTTAATATCTCGATGTATCAATCCCATACTATGTATGTACTCAAGAGCATCTACAACTTCAGCAGCATAGAAGCGAGCTTCGTCCACTGATAATCGACCTTTCTGCATAGAACATATAAACAGATGGTTGATAAAGTGTAGTGAGAAACTAGCAACCAAAACAACTTGTTTATTTCAAATACAAATATATTAAAACCCGCTATGTAGATATCTATGATTTTGTTGAGTCCAGAACAATTTGAAAGAAAACATACTATCCACCATATTCATTGATTATCCAGATAAAATATGCAAAGCTTCCTAATGAAATCAGATTACGTGATTGAAGCAAAACTTTCAATATGAAATATTTTATACAAATTAGATAACATTTAAGGTAACCTGAACACATGCTGAGGAGTTTGCAGCACAAACTTACTCTGGTTATTTGATCAAAAAGTTCTCCACCTTCACAAGATTCGAGTGCCATGTCTTCACAATATAATCAAAGAGACCAACATCATTTTGGGGGAACCAGAAGAACATGATAAAGATTAAACAGTTCAGTGGAGAAGCAATGCTAAGAAAGGAAGTAGAGCTAAAGCAAGTATAAAGGACATAAAACTTTTAAGAAATACAACCAAGAATACCTACACAATGAGAAAGTATCCTGAAATGTAAAGAACAGCCGCACAACTCCGGGATGATCCAGTTGATCAAGAACAATACGCTCCAACTTTACATAGGCTGTTTTATTTTCCTTGGTGATGAATTTTTTGTCCATGATCTTCAAGGCATATACAATTCCTGAATCCTTCTTCCTTGCCCTCACAACCTGATTATGTTGATCACATGATGTTTAAGAGTAATCAAACTTCTCGAAAAGAGTACTTAAAACTTCTTTTTCATAAGGAGTAATCAAGACTTCATATCCGAACACCTATAGTAATCAAACTAACAAGAAGCTCAAATATGGGAAAGAAAATTCGGTCAATAATTGAAAACAAATAAACTAACTTGTGTATTGAATACAATAAAAACTAGAACTTTCAGCAACAATGAGACGCTGATTTATTGAAGGCCCATAACTAATCTTCCATACCAGAGAACAGCTAAGAGGAAACTGGAATAACAACATTAAATTATATAAAACCATTAAAAGTGGAAGACCAGAGATCTGCCTTCTAAGAATATCAAGACTAGTTTCGTCTGAAGAACCGAGAAGATCAAACAATCAACATCATCCCCAAAAGAATTGTTCTCATAAAAACAAGGCACCGCCAAAACAGCCAGCTGGATGGTTCAAAGATCTTATCGACCAGTCCCTTCTCAATATTATTATACAATCTGAACAATCCTAACTTCCTCACTATTTATATACTGCTCATATAAGAAGCTCCTATGTTCAATAACAAAACTTTTCAAGGATCCCACATAATCCAATATATTATATTCTGATAAAACCACAAATCAGACCTCCAATAACTTCAAATACCAAAAATTAATCTTTCCGGAAATAAGATGAAAATCAGCACTCAAATAAATTGAGCATACTTGAACAGCTCATAGAGCTTTCCCTTTTCCTGGAAGAAAAACAGTCAAGAGCATAAAATTCACATTTCTGCTCCTCCGCTTGGCCTTGGATTCCCAAACACCACAGAAATAATTTTTAGAATCCCTTACATGTCCAAACAAATTCAACTATCCTTCAACGGTACAAATATTCAAATCCTAACAGTTTCATGGTAGAAGCATTTAAAATTATCTGGCAAAATAAACAAATTCACTGCTTGATTCCAACCAGAATCATAACTACTAGCCATACACATTGTTATTTTCAAAGACATACTTTTATTTATCACAACGGAATCACAAGGATAAAAATTTGATTTTTACCCATATAAATTTACAAATCAAACTAACATTTAATAAGAATGATCTATACAGCAATCCCTTTCCATCAATCAAAGCCAAAACTAAAATAAACCCAATAAAATCCACATGAAGAAAGACTAAACTAACAAATCCAAATCAATGAAATATGAAAAAGAAACATAATTTGTCTGTAAAAAGAAAAAAATAACAAACCTTAGAATAAGAACCAACACCATAGATCTTGCCCAATTCAAAATCCTGGATGGTGAAATTCTCCTGAGGCGCCCTGAAAGCAAAGCTCTTAGATCTCTGCACATTGCTACCATTGGATGAATTCCCCTTAATCCTAAGCTTTGCATCAAAATCCTTCTCCATTGCCAACATTTCTCTCAACAAATTAACCTTCTACATATTACCCTCCACCTACTTTTTCTCCATAACGGAAAGGGAAAAAGCACACAAACGCACTCAAACAAACACACACATAAACACTGTCTCTCTGAAAAAATTCCAGGAAAAAGAGTAGTTAGTCAAAGAAAACTGATAGGAAAGCCCGTTGGATCTCTTTATATTCTCTGATAAAGAAAAGTGAATGATTCTCTCTCCCTCTCTCTCTCTCTCTCTGTACAAATATGTATATTTGCGTGTGTATACTTGTGTGTATATGGGTATGTGTGTATAATCAGAAGGTGATCAGCTTTAGCTTTGTTTTTGGGGGATTGGGTTCAATTTCAAAACCCTAGAAGAAAAGTGCAATGTTGTGGAGAATTAATCCACTATTTTGAAAAAATTAGAAAAAAAAGATGGATTTTTTTTTTAAAAAAATATGAACTTTCTTTTACAGAAGAAATATTTGGATGAGAGGAGGAGAGGAAAAATGTGGGAAATTGGTGGAGGAGAGAAGAGGAAGGAGTTGGGAGATTTGAAGAACAAGCTGTACAATCCACCCATGGATTGGATCATTCATTCATTCATTCATTCATTCATTCTCTCCTTTTTCTCTCTCCTTTTTTTTTTTTTTTTTTTTAATTTCTGTTATTTTTATATTATTATCTTTGGCAAAAACCTTAAATTCAACAAAATAACAAGAATAATATTTTTTTAAATTATAAAAATTAATAATATTAGTTGCTTTATTTTATGTGATATTTTTTTTAATTATTTGTTTGTTATATTATCTTAAAAATCAGTTCTTTTTACTGTTGGGTATGACCTTTTTAACATTAATTTTTAATAATAAACAATTAAAAGCATCTTTGCTAATATATAAATATGTCTATTTGTTTAAGTTGGGATAAAGAGTGACAACCTAACTTATATGCAACTTAAAAAGTTCAATACTTTCCTAATTATGTTATCTTTAAGTCGGTCAATTTTTCAATCTAAGATATTCCTTATTTCGAAAAATTTATTTAATTAATTGTATTTTTTAGAAAATAAATAAATCTTATACTTTATAATTATACATCTGATTCTATTGAATTTAAAATCACTTATCTGAAACTCTTCAGTATAAAAATATCTATTTGCATTAATATTAGTTGTTCTTAGAATTGTATAAAGGATAAATCTTTTCATTTAATTTTAATGTATTTTGAAATATTTATAATTAAAATCAAACTGAAAGATAAAAAAAATTGACAAAATAATATAACAGTATTGCAGTAACGAAAATTTCAAAATTAAATCTACGTATCTTGAATAATTACAATTAGTACAGAGTGAATAACAAGTTCGTTATGGAATGAACTTATTAAATATAAGTTTTTAAATATTTTTTCTCGATTTCTTTTAACACGTGAATAAACTTAAACCCGAAAGATAATTTGAGTATTATGGTGCTCGTAATCCGACCTAGATATAAAATTAAAAAAAAAAAAAAACCAAACTTGGCTAAAAAATTGACTTACGTCGGACTAAATAGATTGAATTTGCTCATCATCACATATAGATATCATTTTTTATTTTTATTTTTTGGGATGTAAATTTCAAAACATTTGGGGCCAGCCAGTGCTTAACATTTTTTTACTTCCAAAATTTAACAAACTATATCTATAGATTAATATCATCCAAATATTTACTCTGTTCATAACTGTAATAACATATCAAGCATATAGAGAATTTTGGTGGATGAGACTTGGGAGATATAAAGAAGAAGAGTTGTAATTCGACCATAAGAATCTTTTATTCCAAAATGGGTCCCCAAAGAAAAGAAAGATTGACTATATATATATATATATATATATATATACATATATGAGAAAGGACGATAAGAAGAAGATATCACACATGCCCATGCAGTGGATAAGCTTTCACATTCACATTCACATTCTCTAAAATTAAAACTCATATACATACATGCACGTGGACAACCCCACACCAACATCAAAAATATTATTGTGCACCACCAATAATGATTTCCTCCTTTTCAAAAAAGTACAGTCAATCTCCATCAATTCATCTTCATCCAGCTTACCTACTTAAAAAGAAGAGATTTTTTTTCAAATTTTTCTTATCAAGAACAGAAAAAGAAGAAAGGAAATCTCTATCTTATTTCAAAAAGTGAAAATATCCATGGTGAAATATGTAATTCCCAAGTCAAACCCAAGTATCTGAGATTTACTTTCACAGCATATATCTCATTCTCAGCTCCGAGTTGGAGTCTTACTTTCATAGCATAATGCTTTAGAAAAAGAAAGAGAAAGAGAAGGAGAATTAGATCGGATGAGAAGACAAGGAGTTTAAGAGGAGAGACTGAAACAAGATAATTCAAGATAATTCATTCCATTGACTGATCCTTGCATCTCCAGAAACGTGAGAATATATACAAGAAAGATACATGTACTTGTTCATATATAGTCAAAATGTCCCCATGGCGGCCAAAGAGTTGCAAAGGAAAAGTTCCTAAGGATTCACTGAGTGGAGATGGAAGAGGAGGAGGGGGCCGGTTAACCTAAAAGTTTGAGAGGATTAAATACCCCTTGGGTTTGGATTCTCTACGGACATTTCTACAGTTCTCTTCGTGCATCCCTA
>NW_019014564.1:560860-573556 GCF_000150535.2 Carica papaya
CCCAGTAAGAATTATGTTATAACCTTTACGGCTCCTGGCATATTTCTCACCCCTATACTTCTTTCTTTCATCCACCAGACGGGGGTAAAAACCCACAATTCTATCTGGATGCTGGCGCCATACTCTAAATCCCCTTTCAACATCATCACATCTCATCATAATATCATCATCAAGCTCCAGCACCGCACGGGTCTTAATTAATGGATCCATCTTAAACCGATTGTTTAGTGAGTTCTGACTCTCCACTCTGATCCTAACAGGCACAGCTGAGTCTAGATCACTCAATTTGGGTGGTATTCCTTTGTTCCAAACCACAACAATCTCTTTCACTGAAGAACACCTAGAGTAATGCTTAACATACATTTTCAAATTCCAAAGTCGAGCATCATATGTCATCGTTAACAATGTAAACTGCGAATGATGACCCTTCCATGGGTACGCTTCTTCTGCACCACTGCCTCCGTATATGTACTTAACACCAGAGCACATCAACACAACTCCAACTGAAAATATCAAAACCAGAACCAACTTTCCCATGAAAGTATTAGATTTTATTAAGCCTCGAAGAAATGAAGGTACTCTGTTCAAACGACAACAGAACCTTCTCACCTTTGAAGAGAACATATTGGCCCTCTCCCAAGCCAAGAAAGAATCACTCCTCTTTCCTGAGTAATAAGCACACCAGTTGAGGGGAATTATGCAGTTCACAGCTCCAAGCAGTACGCCCAATAATACAACAATAGCACCAACAGCTGCAACAGAAGAACAACCAAGCATAAACCGGTGGCCTATGTCCCCTGAAGGTACTCGGTCTCCATCCATTACCCCAATCCATTCACCAGAACCCAACTGCTGTGCATCAAAGTGATGGTAGCGAGCACCGTTCCAAGTATTTCTTCCCTTTATTTATCACCTCCAAGTTGAAAGGGACTTCAATTTCTTTATATTCAGACTCAGTAAGCACCTCCATCTTAAAAGTACGCACTCGTCGTCCATAAGTTTCACCACAGTCTTGACCAACACGATACAAGTTTCCATTGTAAAGAAATGGCCTGCCACCATTTCGAGCCCCTAAACTCTTGTCAACATTATATATAGGGTTCTTCTTGTGTGGTTTCCAAGGACCAAGAGGTGAGCTGCTGTACCAAATTTCTAGTTGTCCATTCTTCATGGTTCCAAAGCCACTATGATCTGAGCCAAAAAGCCAATAATTTCCATCATGATTTATTAGAACAGGATCAACAATAGGCTTTTTCAAGACAATTCTGTCTAGTTTCCAATGGAGGGGAAAGCTAAGTGCTCGATAAAGACGAAGTTCTCCTTTCTCACTACTCTCCGGCATCATGTATATCTGTAAGAAATGGCAAGAAGTAAATCGCTATAAACAAAAATATTCTTCCATTTTTCTGACGAACAAAGATATATTATTAACAACAAACGGCTGTGTGAACTTTTTAGCAACATCTTCAATAAGTACGTGATGATCCCATTCAAGCAACTTTTAGATCATGAAAAAATAAATAAATGTAGAAAGCAGCTACTCACATGATTCATATTGAAAAACTTGTAAACAAGCTAAGAAATGTTAATTAGATGAATAAAAAGGTAATATAGGAAAACTTGAAAGCACCTTTTTCTTCTGACAGCAAAATGTTTGTTCACTTGACGGTTTTGTGTGTATTTTTTCTTGAAGAACAAGCTTTTTTATACATATGCTGAAATTTTCTTTGTTCTTTTTATTCCTATATTTTTCCTTGTTTTACATAGTTTTTTATAGAAAGAAAAACAATGTGTGCCAAACAAAAATCTTGTAAAATGCAAGCTCAATTAAACACAATTTCCCTTTTCACTCTCATAAAATTGCTTCTTAACCCTAAAAAACTTTACTTCAGATTTTTGGAGGAAAATGAAAAATGAAACAAAAAAAATCCAAGAATAGAATTGCAAATTTTTTCCCATATTTAATTCACTCCAAAATTGCCAAAGTAACACGTATACCAAATGATTCAAAGCAATTAGTATATTGAACTTTCAGTTATTATTAAAGAAGAATCCTAGATGCATTCCCTATCCAGCTCCTTATCAATTGTATGGCATAGGCCAATACAAAAAAAAATAATTTCTTCACAACCACAAAGAAGGAAATAAATGGCTTACTTCACCAAGATAATTGAAGACATAAGGATAAGAGAGATGCCAGTCTTCATCCAGGGCTATGCCTAATGGTTGCCATGTAGCGCCCTTATCAATGCTTTTTGCAACTCCAATATCCCCTTGCATAGTAGCTGGATTTTTAGTCTCATAAAATAGGTACATAGTATTGCCCTGTATCATAACGCCAGCAAAAGGAGACATAAGAAAGAAGTTCTAGAATTCCAACCTTGGGACATTTGAAAAAACACTGAAGTAAGCTACTATTAAGACTTTGCAGCATGTGCATATGCATGCACATACAAACACACTCTGCATGTATTGGTTGGTGCATGCAGGTTTGCGCATGATTAGGAGAGAGGAGTTTAGCAAATGAATCCTGCCAATTTATTTAAAGTGTAAGGAAAATAACTGCTCTAGCTTGTAAAACAGAAAAATGGCCCAATATGTTATAAATTGGTAACTTGAATATTCAATAGGCTCTTGGAGTAAATATGGCATTTGCAAATCACATAGATTTTCCTTATTCTTTGCGAGAGGGCGGGGCAAAGTAAAAAAGAACTTATTGCAAATAAAAGACCCATTTTTCAAGGTACTAAACAATCAGGAAGAAATAGGAGCACTTCAAGAAAACAATTTTAAAAAAAGTCGAAATGCAAATTAAATGTGCACCTTCCAAATCAAAAATCCATTTTCGGAGGCACTAAACAAGAGGCATAGGAGCACCTCAAGAAAAGGAAAAAAAAGAAAAGTAAGTTCAAAAATTAAATGAATGTAAAGAACTAGACTTCCTCTCTGTGTATTTTTTATATGCAATACTTAGTCAGTAGCTGCTGTGGAGGTGCCAAAATATTTCAAATAATTCTAAAGCATCTAATCAAGGAAGCCCAAGTCTCGGAAAACCCAATAAAAGATTATTCCATGACCTAATCAACCATATCAAGAATCTAAGAGATGATAGAACTATAAAAAGTCCATACCATCTCCTCCAAAAGAACAGAGCATGAGAACATTGCCCAAGCAAAACTTTAAGAAAAAATGCCTAATGTTATGAACAATTTCCCACATAACTAACCAACCTAATACTCAAATACTTCGCCAACATCCATAAGCAATCATTAGCCACCATGAGGCATCAACAATCCAAAAATAAGATAAAGCCAAAAATGGGTCACGTTAACACTAAAGTCCATCTCTAGATATCAATTAATTCCAATGGAGCAATTGATGTTGCACTCACTTTACCATCCACTTTAAGGGGCAGAAAATTTGATAATCCTGGTCCATCAAAGCCTTCTGGTAAAAGAAGGGCAGACGTGGTGGAACAATTGAAATGAACCAAGGAATCACAGAAACAGCTTTACCGGGGTTTTAAAAAATGAAGCACATAAAGAACATTTGAGAAAAAATAATTAGTGATGTATGGTTGGATGACCTCACCTACATTTATGCACCAGATAATGCAAAAGTACCATGGAGACTTGGATCCAGTGGTTGACAACAGAAATTCAATATACAATGCTACTAAAATTTTGTTGTGTGCTTTACATGTTATTAGTTGCTTCATCATGCTTTTAGGTGTAACAGAAAATGTATACAAAATGGTTTGATATTTAATAAAGAAAAAGGAAATTAAAGATCTTCAAAATCAAATTTTTAATGATAATCTAACGTAAGAATGGATTTGCATACTTAACTATATATTATTTAGAACCCCAAAAATAATATATTCACTATGACAAAAAAGAGAGTATATTCACAAATGCACCAAAAGTTGCTGCCTGTCTATAAAAGCTTTCTACATTTAAGAAACAAGAGTTATGAAGTCCACGTTTACAGAAACAAAATCATGAGGTCCACAATCTCTCCATTATCGTGAGACATGATGTACCACAATTAAAGCCTTAATGAACAATTACCTACTAATAGTTAAGACAGTATGTTGTGGGCTATGTATGGAGTCAATTATGTAAATTGTCTTCTTCATAGCAGAAGTAACTAGTAGTTGGAATATTTTTTTACCAGTTTAGGTATCAACTTGGAGATAGAAGGCGAGGATGGTTTAATCAGTGGGACTATAAATTTGTAAATGAGTTAAAAAATTTCTATTTTAACTTGTTGGCCGATCACATAGTTAAATGCTAGTTACATAGATTTCATTTTTGAGGATTACGAGGGCTCTTTCTTAAGCCGATGAAACAAACTAGGACCTCAATTCATATTCAATTGAAGTTTGAGCTAACTAAATTTCAATTGTCCATATAGCAAACTGTATTCTGATGCTGATTAAAAAAAACAGACAGGCATATATAGCTACAGGAAGATTTTGTGAAATCATTTTTCCATTTGGGTGCACTTCCGTAGTATCAAAACTAATTTTGTGCCAGAATCAGCCAATGCATCTCCTCACCCAATTATCGTATCTTATGATATTTTACTAGTATTCCCCAAAATAAATAGCTGTCTAAAGACTGTAATAAGATTTTGAAGGAGTAAAACTATATTTCCTTAATTCTCAAAATATTTCAACCTTCGTTTCTCAAAAAGAAAGAAAAAATGACGAGAAGAAGAAATTTAAACCTTCCTTCAGCTGCTAATCCAACTGTTTCTCTAGTTTATGACAACCTTCTTTTCAAGAACTTAATTAATACCTTTCACCATGCAGGATTGCCTCATACTGAACACTTTCCTTTTCATTTCTTTCTTCTTCCTCTACTTCCTACTTTCCCACTATTTAAAATTGTTAAAAAAAAAGACTGTACAGAATCGTAAAAATCACAGGTCAACTAGCATTGATTCTCTTTAAAAAATCCTAACTGGTATCTAATTCTTTTTGGCACTCCATAAAGTCAGTTTGACTTAATCAATATCGAGCCTGCAAAGTACAAGTTGAGCTTGGAAGTACATGCCAACAATTCTGATGGGACTTGAAATTTATTTTCTCAGTTTGACCTCACCAGTGCTTATAGGGTAGTATGGAAACAACAACTGTTGTTTAAACTTCTAAGTTTTCAGACCAATTAATACTATAGTGTGATAAATATCTAACATCTACATATGCATTTTCTTGTTACATTGTGAAGTTAGAATAGGACATACATTACACGAGATTAGAATTATATTAAATAAAAAAAAGGACCAAATAAAAATTCATACCCACGTCCCATCAGTGAGGAAAAAGACAAAGCTAATTCATGAGTGAAATAGAAAACTAGAAGAAGAGCTTTAACTTATACACGCCAAGTAAATAAAACGGCATAAATAATAATGAAACTAGCATATATGCTATAAAAAATTTTAACATTATTTGTTGAGCATAAAAATTGTGAGGGGGAGAGAGAAAATAAAATCAACTAATTTTTCATGTCATTAAAAGCTCTAAGGGACAAAGACACTAATGCCCCTTTAAAAGAAAAGAACACTAAGAAAACACTTGCAAGAACTTCTCAAACAAAGACTTCATATAAAGTTAATACATATTCTACGGGGAGAATACATGTAATTAAGAAATCATAAATCAAATCCTTTCTACAGAACGGATATATATATATATATATATATAGTGATCAATGCAACTTCGAGAAAATCATTGGAAAAAAAATGCAAGACATAAAGAAAATAAGAAAATGACTTGAGAAGTTGCACCATGAGGATGCTGACAATGACAGCACAAGACCAATAGGCTTCTAGTGATAAAAAAAACAGCGCATCTTCCACACCATAGAAAACTACAACAGAATGGGAAAAATCAACGGTCTATCTATGTTAATTTGCATGCTATTGATAATTACACAGATTATCACATATATCTACGTTGATTTACCCACCCCTCTTCTGTTTTCAAATCAGATAGGCAAAAAAAAAAAAAAGAATTACTGCTGTAGAAATTATGAGAGTTACCATTGATTCAACAAGTGCTTCACTTGACATGTACAAGAAACAGGTTCCACAGAGACTAGAGGAATCAAATTCATTATTTAGGGAAACTCAATAATCAGGCTGTTTTCAATGACAAATCAATTTTTTTTTAATACAACGTTTGCTAAAGCAAAATAACAAGGGTCCATTTATCGCTGCTTATCAATTTCCATGTCTCCTGAAGAAAGCTACTTTTCCTAGTCTATAAAATTTCAATTGATCTATCACCTAGTTGCTATTCACCCATTTGGTAACTCTAGTAATCTCCAACCCATTCTCTACAAAATTTCTGCAACCTCCTACTACTAACTCATTTTGGGTATCCACTGCATATTCACCAAATCAAGTCTTGAAGTTTTAAATGATGAGAAGAAATGCTAAGTAACCCAAATTGCTCCCGAAACTCTTTTCAACTTTTGCTCGTCCATCACTTGAATTTTCGAAGGACCTCTGGTCCTGTAGCCATATGTAGGCACATGGTAACAACTCTTTGGCTTAATTGGGAAGGAAACTAACAGAACAAAGATTTTATTTTTCATTCTGAAATGGTGACAAGGAAAGAAAAAAGAAGAGAAGACTGGAAAATAGGGTTAAAGATTTTGGGCCCCACATGCATATATAATACCAAGTGTATACGGTCATAAAGACCTCAGGAGGAAATTGTAATAGCAACCAGAGGTGCAATAACTCTCAACGAATACAGATCAATCGAGTGGTTCCACTATGCTGCCATGAACAACTTCTGTCACAAGACTCCAACCACTACGATCCAGCATAAAACATTTAACAGTAGCATGAATTTTGGAAAATAAATATGTTAGATAGTACTTCTTGTTTGCTTGTAAGCATCGGCAAACATTTCTATGGCTTGATTACAAATAACTAAATTAACCACGAAGCTTCCCTACCAATTAGTACAAGTCAAAAAAGGCCGTAGTTCTCATTCTATGTAATTAACACAGCAGGAGATAACTGTCGTTGAATAATATCATCAGAAGGTTGGAAATGATTTTAGAATTTATAATGATACTACTTTTTTTCCTCTTTCAACCCTCAGCAACACAAATAAAATATTAAAGATAGTTAAACAAACACATACCTGAATATAAAGAAAAGGATCAGCAACAAAATTACTTGGGAAACCAGAATCTGAAACTAAAGCACAAGTCAGAACTGGGTTAGCCACTGGCCAGGCAGCACTCTCATCCTTCCACACGTTCATCTGTAACCAAAACTGACCCAGTAATCAAAACCAAACCAACTCAAAGAAACAAAAAAACCCAAAAGCACCCAGATCATAAAACAACCAAAGATCAAATCTTTAAACTCTCCATCTATAAACGCAAGAAAACAGAACCTAGCATAAATCCACTACATGCACATACGAACAGCATAAAGGAAATCCTGACCACCCTAAAAAAGTTCAAAAAAAAAAAAAAGAAATTAACTAATGAAACCTCCACAGAATAATACAGAAACATATATGTTGTATGCACAGATATGGCAGAGAATAAAGAAGGAAAAGAAAAGAGAAAAGAAAAAGAGCATTTGAGTAAAAATAAAAATAACATAAAGACTTACTGTTTCAATCGGCTTGAGAGAGAAAGGAGAATCACCGTAGAACACCCCAATAGACCAAGAACCCTCATTGTCCTCCCGGCAACCCAGAGAAGACATGCCGGCGCGTGCATAATGTGGCGTGAATAACCGCGCGTAGGAAGCCGCTATCAACCCATACAACACAAAACATCCCACAAAGAAAACAAATCCCGACGCCACAAACCGGCGAGCACCAATCCCACCGCCGCTTCCTCCGCCACCCCCGCCGCCACTGTAATGAAAATTAACGCCGTTGGCCGCCGTCACGGCTCCGTTAAGACAAGAAGCACCACCAGCGGCGGCCACCATCACCGTACTCGAACCCATGTTACCGGCGAGTCTTCACACTGACGTGGCATCGCCGGAGTCCCGCATTTGCCGTCTACTATAACAAAAAGAAAAATGAAAAGACGCTCGGACCTGTATGTATGTATATATCTTTTCCCGGTGTTCCTTTATTTGGGGAAGGTTCGCTTGGTCGGGTCTGGTTGTGGGTACGGTTTTCGTTTTTGATCTGTTGTTAACGTTGTTGTCGATGTTGGTTGTGGTGTATTTTGTTTGTTTCTCGAGAAAATAAGCATTCCATTGGGGGTGGTATGTGTTTATATAGAAGAGGTGAGAGAGTCACAGACGATGGACGTTTTACGGAGGAGTGCAAACGTTACTTTTTGATTGCACCGCGGAATCTGCTTACACACACAACCTTTCCATTTTCATATATATTTTTTCTTAATTTATATAATTAATTAAGATTTTTTAAAAATAAACCCTTTGTGGGTTCCAAGAAAAAAATAAATCCAGTAATAATAAAATAATAATTTTATCTAAAAATATAATGCATTCATGACACTTATTTTAATTTAATTAATGTAATTTTATTAATATATTAATAAATTAAATTTTTTAACTTATTAAATTTATTATTAAAAATCAATCACCATTGGTGTATAGTATACATTGATAATTTTAATCATTATAAATATCAATTAAAGAAATTTAATAGAATATAATGATTTTAATCTACTGTGAAGACGATAATAAAATAATAATTTAATTTAAAAATATAATAAATTTGTTAAAATTTATTTTAAATTAATCATTATAATTTTATTAATATAATAATAAATTAAATTATTAATTTTATTAAATTTAATATTATAAATTAGAGTAAGGAAATAATAAATTTTATATTTTAAAATATAATATTTATATTATTGGTAATTAAGTGAGATAATTAGGAAAAAGGTAAAGTCATTTTTTACGAGGCTCATTACTAAATTAGAACTTTTTTTTTTTTTTTACTATTTCAAATATTTTTTATAAACCATATCTATATGCGTAGATGCCCCGTGTCTGGTTCACTTTATTACTGACTTTATATTTGTTTAAAGTAATTATAATATAACCTATAAGTTATTGTAATTTAGAATTTTGGTTTGATTTGATTTTCTGTGTTTGAATGGTCTATTTTTAATTTAATTAATACGCAACAAAATATTTGATGATATTTTAATTATTAAATAAAAATATACAAAGTGTTTTGAAGAAAATTTAATAGTAAATAAAAATATTAAACATGATGATTATTTGTATATTGTTAAAATTATTATATTACCGTTAGATTGAATAAAATTAGGTATTATTATCATAAAATAAATTTATTTTTTTGTAATTTAATAATTATAGAACCTATATTTTAATGAATTACACATTATCTCTAAATATTTACATCTATAACAATAATTAAAAGTTTTTACACTTCTCTTATTTCTATAGTAATCTCGCTGTAAATTTCCTCGAAGATAAGTAAATAAATTCTAAATTCCGTAAAATTAACAATCACAAATATCATTCCTCACAAAATTTGACAAGAATATTATATTTTCCATTAATACTAATTACCCAATATTAGAATTAGCTTCCGTAAATTATCTTTATGTACTAATCTTGATGGACGAAATACGAGAACAAGAATTATAGTACATATAGAACCAAGAGAAATGATCACAATTAACACCACTACAACTCAGAGAGCATTTGCATTTGGGTCTAATAGTAATTTTATGAACTAAAATAGCACTAATGAATCAGTATCGATATTAATTATATTATTTTGAGTGAAAAAGAATATCCAAAAAAATAACAATGATGAAAAAAATATAATTTAACAACATTAGTTCGTATAAAAAAATTATCGATAAATTTTTGGATGTTTACTTACTTTCTAATTGATTTGAAGGATGTTGGTTTAGTAGTATTAAAAAAAATATTGTTGTAAAGACCTAAAACTTTAAAAAAGTGAATCTATCATTTAAATGCGGAAGCGAATAATAATATTAGGGTTTACATTCCCTACACAGTTAATTAAAATGATCAATAGGGCTACGGGAATGTCCCTATTACAGTTGCTCGAAAAAAAAGAGTTAACATCCACTAGTTCTTGAAGGGGTCTAGAAGGTAAACTACTCACAACCTTCTTACTGATCAAGATTTGGATCATGGTCCTCTTGATCTGAAACGGTTAATAGAATGGTAAGCTACATTAACCCAGTAAGAATATTACGCTAATCACTAGTACGAAAAAATAAATGTTAGTAAAAATCACAAAATAATTAATGGAGCCCTTAATTTAAGTAAATTCATTTATCATGAAGAAAATCGCTTATTTCATACTTATTATTACGAGTTTTCCAAAAATCAACTTATAAAAATTAATATTTATACAACTTTTTAATTTTACGCACAAGTAAACAAGAAACGACAATTTTCATTTTTGACCTGCTTATTGGCATCCTTGAGGGTCTATAGAGATGTTCCCATATGCGTGAACCAAATATCCAAATTTATCAATGAGCTGGTTGTCCCCATACCCCGTCCGGTAATGAGTGTCAAATATTTTATCCTTTCGATACTTCATCCGGTATAAGGGTGAACCATATCTTCTAAATTCTTCCAGTATGGGACTTCCTACCCCAGTCCGACTGAGATAACATTCACGGTAGGGTTCCCTATATAGCAGACTCGTCTGCCGTTTCCTAAGATACCCAATAAGTCTTTCACATAAATATTCTCATCAACAAAATAAACACCAAGTGCATACCAACCTCTCATATCATATTCACATATTAATTAAACGATATTTAAACAAACAATACAACTTCATACTTTAATAACCAAGAAACGTAATCAGGGCCTTTATTTTTAACATAATTAATCAAATAAGAATTACAATAAGGCAATCAATAACGAGAAGACAATTAAATGTGATAATTTAAATCATATGGCAGAACAATAAGCAATTTAGGCAGTATAGTAGAATAAATAGCCACATAGATGAGCTCAGAGCAATCGTACACTGACAAGTTTTTCACTTCCACTAGTGACTTATAATTATTGTTAAGATTCTTTTAATTTTTACAAAACACACAATTATCAATTATTAAGGCTCTATTTACTGTAACAGGGAATATGGTGAAAGATTATTACCTGAATCGACATTTCGAGACGTCGCGCTGTCTATTGTATTTCTAATGGGTCTCGAATTTTCTGAATTTTCCTGCGAGAATCTAAAATACTTGTCACACAACTAAAAATACCCTAAATAGGTGTTGAAAACCATTTTTGGCCAATTTTAGGGTTCCAACACAGCGCCGCCACTGTGCTCCAGCGCTGGCTCTACTGCCCATGGTGGCGGTTTGCCTTGACCTAGCCGGTTTTGGCCAGTTTTAGTTGATTTTATACTTATTCCTGCAAAAAAATACGTTAAGAGACCTTGATTGGCCAAAAATCGCAAAACACTAAACTTACCGGCAGAGAGATCTCCAGGTGCAGTGGCTCTGCCAGTTCTCATTTGCAGCTGGAGTTTCTTCTTCGTCTATTCTGTACAAAAAAATACGGTGAACACAATAGTCAGAAAATCGTATAAAACAGAAAATGGGAAAGGGTTTATCAGAGGGAGTTTTGGGTTTCGATCGCGTCGGCTCTGTCGGGATTTGTCCGCAATTTTTCGACTCACCCATTGCCTTTTTTACTCCGATACGATCATGAAAATACTCATAATCGAATTTCAAGTGAGTATTGGAGAATTTTACCTTTTTTGGCAGTTGATGGTGGCCCCAGTGCGGCGACAACTGGGGATCGATCTCCTTTTCCAGTGGCTGGTCGCCCTTCTCCAGCGAGGGCGATGGTAGGGCGACTAAGGTTAGAGTTTCCCTGCGAGCGATGTTTATATACTCATTCGACATCGATCTGGGTCATCCATTCACATCGATGTAGAGCGAAAAGAGTTATCCAATTTTTGTCTGTTTAGGCCGATTGCATGGGTAAATTTGGACCATTCATTATGACTGATCTCGTGTGTCCGATTGTGTATAAGGAGAGAACGAATATGAGCCGTTCATGCACACGAGATTGAACCTGGGCAATCGGATAGCTGGGCACGCGGATCACCCGTATGGCCTCCCGCATGGTGCTAACATCAGCGTGTTTTGCCTGAAACTTACCTTTTGTTTATATCGGGAAATGGATTGTGGTTTGTTCCAGTTTTTGTTTGTTTGGTTGCTCAGAAAATGGGAGGAGAGGGCAAGAGAAATGAGAAATGGAAATCAAATCTTGAATTGTCGGTATGTTGTAGGTTTGAGGTGATTATACTTGTCAATTCCAATAATGTAATGATGGTACCTCCATGCACCTCTTTTTTGTATCAGAAAATTTAGGTAGGGGTTAGTGATAGTTCGAAGGGGTAAATTGCTTGACTGTAAATGTGGCATCATTTGTTCTAAAATTTTCATTTTTGTTAAGTAAGATAAAATGATACGCTTATCATTAACTTATTCTTAAGCCCGAATGGGCTGTGTCATGTTCTTTGAAGTGATAGTAAGTGAACAACGTAAATGAATCCATTTCAATATTTTACCTGCTCAACACACTTATATTTTAGCTATATTTTAAGAAGAGCTTTCACTAACAATATATTACTCTGCTTAATTGCAGCAAAAAATCATCAGATTTGCTCAACTCAGCTTATTG
>NW_019014564.1:704765-737330 GCF_000150535.2 Carica papaya
CATGTTGGTAATAAATTATCTTTCATTATAGTTATTTACAATCAAAAGGTAATCTATTTTCTGATATAAATTACCCAGATTTTACGGGATACTGTATCCGCTAATACTACATTTCCATATTTCTTTCTTAATATTATCTGTAATAATTTGATTACTTTAGTTGATTTAACAATAAACACTATTACATAATGCGTTTTCTTTAGAAAATTTACTAACAAATATAAGATGATTTCAAATAATTTGATTATCCGTATTGTACAATAAATTGCATTGATGACCATAAAAGATATCAAAAATTTATAATAGGTTATCTCTCATTATAGTTATTTATAATTAAAAGGTAATATATCTTCTAATATAAATTATCCAGATTTTACGGGATACTATATCTACTAATACTAAATTTTCATATTTCTTACTTAATATTCTCTATAGTACAAAATTAGTTAATAAAGATTTCATCTTTCAACCCTATATATAGGTTAATACACTTAAAGTTTCTCTCATTCTTCTCAAAATAATAGTTTCTGAACTATAAGTTATGATTAGTTTTAGCGAAGTCGTAGAAAAAGGCAACGAAGATGAAGAGGATGATGGAGAAGAAACATATGTGCAATTTTTATACCGTCGAATAAGTAATTAACCAAAATATGCCTCTACAACTAGGTATTTTATAACTTATCCTACTTGATTATCTTAGTTATTTTTATGCAGTACTTTAAACCAATAAAAATATTGTCTATTTTACTATATGTATAAGTAATTATTAAATATTTAAATAATTTGATAGCATAATGTATGTTGAAGATATATACTTGCATATACCATATTTTATATTTATATTTATCTCCTTTTCTGTGGATCATAGGCTTTAATGTTTTGCTAATTTAATTTTTATAAGATAGCACTAATAATTAGCCATTGAGTTTGATCTATCACATGTTAATTTTACTAATAATTAATGATATTAATTAGTACTTAATATCTTTAATTATTCACTTCTTAAATAATTCTGATGCATTTACCATTGAGTTTATTTAATTTTTTTATAAGTTACCTGAAACTTATTCTAACTTTTTTTTAACTGTGAATATTTAAGGTTGGAACTGCTGGAGTTGGACTGTTTGGAAGTTCTTTCCAAATGTTAGTTCAATTTTCAACAGAGAGGAGAGATGGTGAAGTGTCACGGTGATGGCTACCGCGGATGAAGAGGAGAATGATCGGTTAAAGGACGGTAGTAAGTAGGGTTTGAGTTGTTTATATGCATCATTATGTATATTGCACTCTTTCCCACCAGAAAAAGAATGACACTCCCAAGTACTTATTAAAATAAAAATACATACATTTATCAATTATATGAAATATATACCAATTAAGAGTATATATATAATGATCGTCGATAAAATAGATAGAATTGCGCTGCCAGAGCTATTCGAGGCTGGAACTGCTGAGTTGGATCGTTTTGAAGTTGTTTGTAGGTGCTAGTGCAATTTTAATAAAGGAGGAGAGATGATGAGGTGTCATGGTGATGGCTACCACCAACGAATAGGAGAATGATAGACTTAATGAAGATAGTAAGTAGGGTTTGAGTTGTAACCAAATGTATACAATTTTCAAGAGAATAATAAATATTTATATACATCAATGTGTATATCGTGCATCTTTTCAGCAACAAGAAAATGTCATTGACAAATATTTATAACTTTTTTTGAATAGAAATACATACATTCATCAATTAAAGTATACATATACACCAATCATAATAATAAAATTAATTTTTTTAAAAAGACACACATGAAAGTGCAGCCCCACTTATACCAACAATATCTTATAGAGAAAAGAACATCCTAACTATTCAGTTAATAGTGGTTAGTCAAGCATTTGTTACTTGATCTCTACAAATAACATATTAATTAATCATAAAAGACAAAACATCCATAACCAGAGTTACATTAGTAAGTTTGTATACACGAATGTAGATTTGTTGGACGAGACTCTAATTTGTGAGATATCAAAGATAGAAACGAGACAGTAAACATTAGAGAGTAGATAATGGTGATTTGGACGTCCGGTAACATAGCTTAATCTTGAGAGTAACAGTGGTAAAGCGAAATCTAATAACAGAGCTCCATTTCCGAGAGCAGAAGCGATAGAGCGAAACAGAATTGTGTGTGTCGGCAGCGAGAGGCGAAAAACCAGGCGGTAGGAAGGAACGATCGGAGGGAAAAGGGAGAAGGCGAAGGTGTGGATGGGGGATAAGGAAAGAGGGAGGAGAGGGGAGGACAACATATTCATTTTCGTGTTTGTTTGTTCGAAGCATTACCAGAGCATATGGATTTTGAAACTAAAAAAGGAAAGAGAGTGGAAAGGGAGGGTAAAACGCAGAGAGTAGATTTGTTTTCTTGCATTTTAGCAATTTTGGGGGTCTGTTCTAACACACGCTTGACCATGAGGTGGGGCTAGATTCCAGAGTCCTGACTATTATATTTTTTATTTAATTGTATATAAAAAAATATATTTGACATGTATTTTTCTATTAATTAATTGATATAAATAAATCAATTAAAATACAATACACATAAATCTTTAAAAAAGTTCAATTCAATATAAATAAATATATTTGAGACTTATTTTTTAATTATTTAAATTATAACTTACTTTAAATATACCAATTAAAACACAATAAAAATAATTTTTAAAGATTACCACTAAATCACCTTGAATTTATAATTTATATACAAAAAATAATATATGAATTATTTAACTAAATAATAATAAATAATATATAAAATTTTTAGTACCTAAAAAATGATAACAAGGAAGTTTAACAAAAAAAATTGGGGAACAAAGTTAAAATTTGATAATTTTTTATATGATTTAAATTTATAATATTGTTTATAATGCCAAATTAAATTGATAACATTACATTTGGAGGCATTCTCTAAACTATAAATTTAATAATTCATTTTTAAGTTAAAAATTTTTAGTTGAGAACTTAAACAAATAGAATATTTAGAAAATAAATATGATTTTTCTTAAAATTAAAAAACGATAGTGCCACATTCTTTGGTAGATTTAACAATAGACATTATTATATAATGATTTTTCTTTAGAAAATTTAATTACAAATATAAGATAATTTTAAATAATTTGATTACTCGTATTTTATAATAAATGACATCGACGACCATATAAGATATTCAGAATTTATAATAGGTTATCTTTTATTATAGTTATTTATAATAAAAAGGTAATCTATCCTCTGATATAGACTATCCAGATTTTACGAGATACTGTATCAGCTAATATTGATTTTTTATATATTTTTTAGTATTCTCTACAGTAATTTGATTACTTTAGTAGATTTAACAATAAACACTATTATATAATGATTTTTCTTTAAAAATTTTAATAACAAAAATAACATAATTTCAAATAATTTGGTTACTCATATTTTATAATAAATTGCATTGACGATTATAAAATATATCCAAAATTTATAAAAGATTATCTTTCATTATAGTTATTTACAATCAAAAGATAATATATTTTCTGATATAAATTACCCGGATTTTACACGATACTGTATCCGCTAATATTATCTGTAATAATTTGATTACTTTAGTTGATTTAACAATAAACACTATTACATAATGTGTTTTCTTTAGAAAATTTAATAACAAATATAAGATGATTTCAAATAATTTGATTACTCGTATTGTACAATAAATTGTATTGATGACCATAAAAGATATCAAAAATTTATAATAGGTTATCTCTCATTATAGTTATTTATAATTAAAAGGTAATATATCTTCTGATATAAATTATCCGGATTTTACGGGATACTATATCTACTAATACTAAATTTTCATATTTCTTACTTAATATTCTCTATAGTACAAAATTAGTTAATAAAGATTTCATCTTTCAACTCTATATATAGGTTAATACACTTAAAGTTTCTCTCATTCTTCTCAAAATCATAGTTTCTGAACTATAAGTTATGATTAGTTTTAGTAAAGCCGTAGAAAAAGGCAACGAAGACAAAGAGGATGATGGAGAAGAAACATCTGCACAGTTTTTATACCGTCGAATCAGTAATTAACCAAAACATTCCTCTACAACTAGGTATTTTACGACTTATCCTACTTGATTATCTCAGTTACTTTTATCTTTAATTATTCACTTTTTAAATGATTCTGATGCAGAGTTTATTTGATTTTTTTTCACTAGTTATCCAAAACTTATTCTAACTTTTCTTTAATTGTAAATATTTAAGGTTGAAATTGCTGGAGTTGGACTATTTGGAAGTTCCTTCCAAATGCTAGTTCAATCTTCAACAAAGAGGAGAGATGGTGAAGTGTCATGGTGATGGCTACCATAGATGAAGAGGAGAATAATAGGTTAAAGGAAGGTAGTCAGTAGGATTTGAGGTGTCTATATACATCATTATGTATATTGCACTCTTTCCCACCAGAAAAAGAATGACACTCCAAATTATTTATCAAAATAAAAATGTATACATTCATTAACTAGGTGATACATGTATTAATTAAGAGCATATAAATAATGACCGTTAAGAAAGGATGTGGAATTGCGCTGCCAGAGCTATTCGAGGCTGGAACTGCTGGAGTTGGATCGTTTTAAAGTTGCTTGTAGGTGTTAGTGCAATGTTAATAAAAGAGGAGAGATGATGAGGTGTCATGGTGATGGCTACCACCAACAAAGAGGAGAATGATAGACTTAATGAAGGTAGCAAGTCAAGTTTGAGTTGTAAGCAAATGTATACAATTTTCAAGATAATAATAAATATCTATGTGCATCAATGTGTATATCGCACATCTTTTCAACGATAAGAAAATGTCATTGACAAGTATTTATAACTTTTTTAAGTAGAAATGTATACATTCGTCAATTAAATGATACATATACACCGATCATAATAATAAAAATATTTTTTAAAAAAAGGCACACATGAAAGTGCAACCCGACTTATACCAATAATATCTTGTAGAGAAAAGAACATGCTAACTATTCAGTTAAATAGTAATTAGTTAAGCGCTTGTTACTTACTCTCTGCTTGGATGATGATAAAATGTGGTTTATTAATATAGGATATGGTAGTAAAATCACAAAATCATATTTGTTTGCTGATGGTATAGTTACTTTAGAGTTTTTGATGATATTCTAAAGATAAAATTTGGATAACTTTTTAAAACTACCGATTTAGTGACTTTTGACGTACTAACATTTTTGTTCTATTTATGTAACACCCAAGTAATTTAATTTTTATCTTACTATTTTTATTTTTATTTATTTGAATTTTTTAGATTTTTAATTAATTTAATTTGATTTAATTTGATTTAATTTAATAAAAATAATAATAATAATAATGATAAAATTGGGTAAAAATATTATTTGGATTTAATTGAAATTGATTTTGGGAAAAATGGGTGAAAATTTAGATTCTGGGGGTATTTTTGAAAAGAAAATCGAAAACCGGGGGTCAAAATACAATTTAGAAAAGTTGTACCACATCAGCAGCCACGTCAGCGGCCCGGTCAGCAGCCCCGGCCAACCAGGACATGCCGCGTGGCAAGGAAACGCTGACTAGGGGACGGGCTACGTGGGCGATCTGCGTGCATGCGATCGGACGGCCCAGATCCCGCGCGCACGAACGGCCCAGATCAAACATGCGCACGGACGGCCCATATTCAATCAGGCACGGACGGCCCAAATTGCATTGCGATGGACGGCCCAGATTTAATCCCAATTAAATCGTGATCGGACGGTCCAAATTTAATCTTGATGGACGGTTGAGATTAAAAGGCAAAGGGTATAAATAACCTCACCCACACCTGACCACAAAACCCTAGCCGCCAGTGCCTCGCCGGAGAAGAAGAACCAGACGCCGGAGGAGCCAGCCGCCGCACCGAGGAAGTTTCTGACCGCCGATCGAGGTAAATTTTCTCTCCCTGGCTCGTTTTTCGATGTTGAGTCCGCCTATGGCCAAACCGGAGCCAAACCACTGGCCAAACGGTCGGAAAATCCAGCCGAAGTCCAGCAGCATCGCCGCGTCCCCCCTCTGTTTTTGCCTTTGATGAGGCCCTTCCTGACCTCCGTTCGATGCAAATTTTATACCACTGTGATCACCGTTCTTTTCTCTACAGGTTGATCAGAGCCAAACATCAAAACGCGACTCATACCGGAGGAGCCGCCGCACCCGAGAGCACCGCCGCCGGTAAATTTTAGTTTTTCGTAATTTTTTGGCCCACCGAGGGCCCTAGGGTTGTTTTATCGCAGGGACCGATGCAAGTGTGGCCAAATTCGGCCGAAAACGGCCAACCCGAGGCGAATCGCCGTCGTCGCTCGCCGGAGCACGACGGAGCCGCCGTGCCGAAATTTCGATATTGGTCGAAAGGGGCACTAGGTCTGATTTGAAATTTTTTGGGACACGTGCAGGTACCAATAGTGCGTTTCAGTTTTTTCAAAAAAAATTCAAGGAAATTAGGGACAGCCTGTAGGCGCACTGTAGAGTCGAATTCAGACTCTGAAACAAGTAAGGACCCCTCACCCTGTTTCCTATCACGGTATTAAAGCTAAATAAATAATTAAATTGTACTTTTTGACTTTATAGATGTATAATTGATTAAGGTTACCAATGGAGCCCGAGTCTGATACAGTGTTGGTCTGTTAGTGTTTGATCTAATTTTCAGTATTAAATGCAGTATGATGTTTGATGTAATTATGTTATGTTCTCGTATGCATGAATCATGGTTTCTTTCATTGTGGTTTGTATTATGGTGAACCCGATATTGTGTTGTCTTGTTTGGTGTCAATTACTGGTTTACATGTTGTGTATGATTGGATGATTGAGATCAAGGAAAAAGGCAAAAAAGTTATGCGAATTGATAAATTGATAATGTGGACAGCCTGACTAGATATCCTAGGAGATGGTGGATGGACCGGGTCCGTAGAGAACACTACCAGGAACGTGGTCTCTCATACCGGACGGGGTATTGAGGTTCATGGTTTTGGCGCCCATACCGGACGGGGTATGGGGACGGCCCTGGAATCAGGTTGTAGATGTTAATGGTTCACGTGCAACGAGGACCTCCTATGGATCCCCAGGGATACTAGTAAGTTGGTAAAAGAGAAAATCTGTTTTCTGATTATTGAAATGTAAAGGTATGATATGTGTTATGTTATAAAGTGTGTATGATTTCATGATATTATAAGGTTATTATTTTCGTGGATCTCACCGAGGTAAGTGGACAGTAAAGGTTTTTATATTAATAAACGAGTTCGTTATAAATTATGCTCCATTGGTCATTTTTGTTTTCTACCCACCTTTACTTCCGTGGCGGTGAGATAGTGTGATGTCTTTACTGGGCTGGTGTAGCTCATTCCTTATTTAACCATTTCAGATCAGGAAAACATTGTTCCCGAGCCCGTTCCGCAGGAAGACGACGAAGGGGACGCCTAAAGACTCCATGGTTATATTTATAGTTCTTATTTCGAGTATCTCTTTTAGTTAGTTTATTCTTTCATGTTTTGAGTACGTTTTGGTTATTGTGTAAGGGATGTTAATCAAAATTTTTATTACGCTTCCGCATTTGAGATTTTTAATACATATATTTCATTTAAATTTCCGGGGCCGTTACAATTTATACCCTCATTAAATTTTTATAATTTCCATTTTACCCTAAAAAAAATCCTTCTAAACAGCCCAACCTACTTTTTTTTTCTACTTTTCTTTTTATATTTTTTTAATTTATAATTATAAATTAAAATTTTTAGTTTTAAATTAATTTTTTATACTAACTATAAAAAATAAATTTTTATTCTTCATAACAAATTTATTTTTTGATATTTTAAGAAAAAATTCAATAAGAATTACAGTCTAAATAATTTCTCAAGTTAAATAACTTAATTACATTTTAAATAAATATTTTTTTCTTTTTTCTTCCTTCAATATTACATACATTAAGATATGTATAATTTAATAATTTGACTTAATATATAATAATTCAAACAAAACAGGTGTCATTACCATACATTAATATACTGTCTTTCCAAACATATCATAACCTATCAATTACCGTCCTGCACATTTACCATACATTACCTTACATTAATGAACCATCACAAAAATTATCCAAATATAACATTACTCTCTACAAATAACACATTCTAAACTCTATTTAAAAAGAAAAAAAGAAAAAAATATTAATTGATCATCAAAAACAAAACATCCATAAGCAGAGTTACATTAGTAAGTTTGTACACGAACGTAGATTTGTTGGATGAGATTCTAATTTGTGAGATATCAAAGATAAAAACGAGACAGTAAGCATTAGAGAGTACATAATGGTGATTTAGACGTCCTATAACATAGCTTAATCATGAGAGTATCACTGGTAAAGCAAAATCTAATAATTTATGGCGGGTAGACATGAAATCTAATAACATAGCTCCATTTTCGAGAGCAGCAATGACAGAGCAAAACAAAATTTTCCATGTTGACAGCGAGAGACAGAGAACCAGGCGGTAGGAAGGAACGATCGGGGGGGAAAGGGAGACGCCGAAGGTGTGGATGGGGGAAAAGGAGAGAGGAAGGGGAGGAGATGATAAGAAGGTCATTTTTGTGTTTGTTTGTTTGAAACCGTTATCAGAGCAGATGGAATTTGAAACTAAAAAAGGAAAGAGAATGGAGGGGAGGGTAAAACGCACACAGTAGATTTGCTCTTCTACGTTTTGGCCATTTCGGGGGTCTGTTCTAACACATGCTTGACGATGAAGTGGGGCCAAATTTCAGAGTCCCGACTCTTATATTTTTTATTTAATTGAATAAAAAAAAATTGACATGAATTTTTCTATTAATTAATTAATATAAATAAATCAATTAAAATTCATTACACATAAATCTTTTTAAAAAATCAATTGAATATAAATAAATATATTTAACGCGTATTTTTTTAATTATTTAAATTATAACTTACTTTAAATATACCAATTAAAACAAAATAAAAATAATTTTTAAAGATTAACACTAAATCAACTTGAATTTATAATTTATTATATGAAAAATAATATACGAATTATTTAATTAAATAATAATAAGTAATATATAAAATTTTTAGTACCTAAAGAATGATAACAAGGAAGTTTGACAAAAAAATTGGGGAACAAAGTTAAAATTTGATAATTTTTAATATGATTTAAATTTATAATATTGTTTATAATGCCAAAGTAAATTGATAACATTACATGTTGGAGACATTCTCTAAACTATAAATTTAATAATTCATTTTTAATTTTAAAACTTTTAGTTGAGAACTTAAACAAATAGAATATTTAGACAATAAATATAATTTTTCTTAAATTTAAAAAAACAATAGTGCCTCATTCTTTGGTTGATTTTTTAATAGACACTATTATATAATGATTTTTCTTTAGAAAATTTAATAATATATGAAATAATTTCAAATAATTTCGTTACTCCTATTTTACACTCAAATGCGATCATAAAAGATTTAATATCCGAGCTTGAAACGCGGCCCGGAATAAATTTTTCTTATGAAATTATTTTATTGAAATAATTTATTTATTTATTTTAATTTTATATTATTGAATTTTTGAGAAAAAATAGGTTGGGGGCGAGATTGAAAATAATTTTGAAAAAAATGGGTGAAAATTTGAGTTTGGGGTGTGTTTTTGAAAGAAAAATTAGAAATAGATGGTTAAAGTGCAAAAAAAAAATTTAGCCACGTGGGACAGCCCAATCAGCAGCCCCGACAAATCGAAGCACGCCGCGTGTCAAAACACGCTAATGTCGGCGCCACGCGGGAGGCCACGCAGGCGATTCACTGGCCCAGCAATCCGATGGCCCAAGTTCGATCTTGAGCGCGTGAACGACTCAAATTCGTTCCCTCCTTAGGCGTGATCGAATGGACACGATCAATCGTGATGAATGGCTCATATTCATTTCCTCTTTATGCGCGATCGGACGGACGAGATCAATTGTGATGAACGGTTCATATCGACGTGGGATGAGTATAAATACCTTGCATCGCAGGGGAAACCAAACCCTAGCCATTAGCCCCTGCCGGAGAAGAAGAACCAAGCACTAAAGAAAAAGGTCGACTGCCAACTGCCGCCACACTAGAGCCACCATCGACCGCCAAAAAAGGTAAAATTTTTCCCTACCTACTTAGAATTTGATTCCAAGCATCCCTATGATCAAATTAGAGTAAGAGAGACGACGGGTGAGCTGAAAATTATGGATAAAACCCGACAAAGCCGCTGCAGTCACAACCCAAAAATTTCTCTGATGAACCCTTTCCCACATCCCATTTTATGCAATTTTTCGATCATTGTGTTCACCATCCTTTTCTATGCAGGTCAGCTAAAGAAAGAATCCCAGCCGCGAAGGAGGACTGACGGAGTTACTGCACTTGGAAACCCCTTCGCCGGTAGGTTCAACTTTTTATGATTTTTCGGCCAACCGAGGCCCTCTAACGCATTTTTGCGCAGGGATACGTATAAAACCAGCTAAAACTAGCCAAAACCAATCAAAACTGGTGAGGTCGAGGTGAACCACCATCGTGGGCGGCGGAGTCAGTTCCAGAGCACGGCAGATCCGTTGTGCTAGAACTGCAAAATTGGCCGAAAAGAGTTTTGAACACTTATTTTGGATTTTTGGGGTATTTTTAGGTACGTGACGAGTATTTTAGATTCTACATAAAAAAAAATTCAGGAAAGTTGATACCCGTTAGGAAGCGTGGTAGACAGCACTACATCTCGAAATATTGATTCGGGTAAGGATCACTCATCCTATTCTTTGTTACGATAAATTGGGTCTTAATGATATATAATTTTGTATTTTTGTGAAAATATAAAATATTTTAAAAATAATTACAAGTTACTATTGGAGTCGGAATCAGTTAGTTCACAATTGTCCTGATTTTCTATTTATTTTCTTATACTGTCCTACTTGCTTATTATCGTATTGTACATGTTCTTAATTTATAATTTCAATAGTCTTATCGATTTATCTTATTTACTTAGTTATTTAGTTACTCGATCCCTTGTTATGATAAACTACATCGTTTGCATAAATGTAGTTTAATTGACCTGTAAATATAATATGAGATATGGTATGCATTTGTTGGTTGTTTTGTTGATGGACATATTTATGTGAAAGACTTAGTGGGTACTTAGGGAAAGGGTAGACGGGCCCAGTACATAGAAAACCCTACCATGAAAGTTACCTCAGTTAGACGAGGCTGAAAAGTCTTATACCGAAAAGGTTTGGGAGATATGGTTCACTCTCATACCGGACAGGGTATGGAGGTGATGGAATGTTTGGCACCTATTACTGTACAGGGTATCGAGATGACGGAATATTTGGCACCCATTACCAGACTAGGTATGGAGATGGCCGATTAATTGTTAAAATTAGATATTGGGTTCACGAGTAGGAGGACATCCATATGGACCTCCAAGGGTACTAGTAAGTAAGTAAGAAAAGAAAATTGTCGTCTCTTGTTCTCTTATGTGTGAAAATCAAAAACGATATAGATATGGGTCTTCATAGGTTATTTTTGAAAAACTTGTAACGGTAAGTATCAAACAAATGTCTTTAAGTTAAATGTATTTAATCAAAGCAAGGATTCTATTAGTTATTTTTCTGATTTTTACCAATCTTCAATTTTTCGTATCTGTGATTAGTATGATATTCTTACTGGGCTAGTATAGCTCACCTTTTCATTAACAATTTTAGATCAAGAAGATCAAGATCCATATCTCGATCAGTAAGAGGGTTGTGAGTAGTTCACCACCCCGACTCCCTTCAAGTGTTAGTGAAGGTTGTCCTAGGATATTTATCTATTCGTTCTTTTTTTTAATTTCTTTAATTACCATTTATCTTTTAGAAGGGACATTCTCGTAACCTTATTGAGCATTCTAAATTATTGTGTAAGGATATAAACCCTAACTTTATTATTCGCTTCCGTATTTAAATTATAAATTTATTTTCTTTAAAGCTCCAAACCTTTATAATTGGTATTAGAGCTGTGTTGCTCGAAACCATTCCTTACACAAAGACTTAAAAACACCAAATACAAACTATCGCTCAACTCTTCCTTGTGAAATGCAAGTACAAGGATATAAGGAGATGAAGGCCCCCACTAAACCTACCCACCCATGATGGTTTGCTTCGAGATGATGTTGACTGACTCTTTGAGATGCTGGAGAGACTCATCTCTGCCCAGCAGCTCGAGAGGAAAGGAGTGAGTTGTCTTACCTTCCCCTACTGCCATAGTTTAAGCCACCCTTGTAGTGGGAAGATTCAGCATCACCCCGTTATAAACCTGCTCCTCCACCGTACCATTTGACACTGCACTGGTGCCTCTACTGCATCATCTGGCACTGCCACACTACGATCTGGTGCCTCCACTATATCATTCAGCACCGCTACAGGGTCACCCGGTCCCTCCCCAGCACAATCCAGTCCCTTTTCCACGGGACCCAATTCCACGCATGATGGACGCAAGCTACATTGAAATGTACAAAATACTAAATTCATCTACCTTTACAAAGGCATCCTCTTTTGAAGAGGTCGAGTATTGGTTAACTGAGACAGAAAAGGCTTTCGCAACTCTTAGAGTGGTTCTCAAACATAAAGTTATACTTACTACTTACATGCTTATGGAGAGGCAGGTTGCTGGTGGCAGCTCAAGCAAGCCACCCTGCCTATTCTAGTCACCTGGGAATAGTTCATGATGGCCTTCAATGCAGAGTACCTCCTAGAGCATCTCTGGTATTTAAAAAAAATGAAGTTTGTACACCTAGTATAAGGTAATATGACTGTGTTAGAGTATGTTCGAAGGTTTTTAAAATTGGGCCAGTATTCCCCTGAGAGGATGATAGATGAAGGCAGGAAGGCAAGGAAGTTCGATAGGCTCCTCTTTCCTGAGATTAGACAGCAGCTGTACGTATTTGAGCTCAATACTTACTCAGTCGTTCTAGCCAAGGCACAGCTAGTAGAGAGGAACTTTTGCATCTTTCCTCCAGTAGTGGGGAATCCTAGACCTCCAGTTTCACATTGCAGATCAATACCCACTGCACCGGTTCAGTAGAATAAGAGACCTAGGCTAGTGACTCAAGCTCCGATAACAGGACGCGGTAGGACTTGCTAACACTGTGGCAAGGATCATGGGCACCAACCCTACTATCGTCTCAACAAAACTTGCTGCATATATGGGAGTGTCTAACACTACGCAAGAGAGTGCCCGCAAAATCATAACCAAGGCAAACCTTATATCTGGGGCAGAGCTTAAAACCTCACTCAACAGGATGCTGAAGCCAACTTAGACGTGATACAGGGTACGTACACCATCTGTAATCACTTTGCACATGTTTTGATTGATACTGATGTTTCACATTCATTTGTCTCACATATTTTTTTACCAAACTTGAATATATTACCTGAAGACTTGATTCTGTATTATTTGTATATAATCCTGAGAGTAGACACTATTAGGGGAGGTTATATACAAATCTTGTATTATAGACATAACATATAGGAAATTGAGTGTGGGACCTAATAGAGATTAACACGGGAAACTTTGATGTAATTCTATGAATGAATTGGTTAGCAACGTATCACGCCGCCATAGATTATTTCCACAAAAAATTCGCATTCAACCCTCCTAATGAATAGTCATTTACAAGTTAATAAAAATTTTAAATATCATTCCCTCATGAAAATTTCCTTATTACATAATACTTTAACTCGGTTGTCTTCTCTACATTAGGCAAATATAAGAAAAAAATTTGTATTCAAGAGATCTCGATAGTCTTAAACTTTCTAAATATGTTTCTTACTGAACTATCCGGACTACCAGTGGACAAAGAAGTTGAGTTCACTATAGATTTTCACCCTCACACCCAACTTATCTCGATTATCCCTTACCGCATGAGTCGTGTTGAGATGAAAGAGCTGAGGAAACAAGTCAATAAATTACAAGATAGTGTGTTCATCCAACATAGTGTGTCTCCTTGGGGTGCTGGAGTCACATTTGTAAGGAAAGGGGATGAGACGTTAAGATTATGTATTGACTACAAGGGATTGAACAGGATCACAATCAAGAATAAGTGCCCCCTCCCCAAGATTGATGACTTTTTTGACCTGTTGTAGGGTGCCTAGGTCTTTTCCAAAATAGACTTATTTTCAAGTTACCATCAGGTAAAGATCAAGGTAAAGGATATTCCCAGGACAAGCTTTAAAACCAGGTATGGGCACTGAGTTTTTAGTCATACCATTTAAACTAACCAACACACCAGTCATTTTTATGGACTTAATGAACAGGGTTTTCAGATAATTTCTAGACCATTTCATTATTGTATTTATCGATGATATCCTGGTCTATTCAAAAAGCATAGAAGAACATGTTCACTACCTTACTTAAATTTTGCAGATTCTCAGGGAGAAAAAGTTGTATGTAAAACTGAATAAGTGTAGGTTTTGTCTCCAGCAGACTAGCTTTTTAGGGCACAAACCGCAAGTTTGTAGAAAGATTTTCTAGCCTAGCCATTCTATTGACCTGGCTCATAAAAAAGAACGTTGAATTTGAATAAAACAAGGACTACGAAAGGAGATTTACAGAACTCAAGAAGTAGTTGACTACTGCACCCGTGTTCACTTTACCGAGTGGGACAGGTAGATATATAGTTTATAGTATGTCTTCTACCTGGGGTTGGGTTGTATTCTGATGCAACATGGGAATGGTATTGCCTACAGGTCCAGACAGCTGAAGAGTCATTAGAAAAACTACCCCCACCCATGACTTAAAACTTGCTGCCACTATCCACGCCTTGAAGACCTAGTGCCACTGCCTGTATGAGGAGACTTTTGAGATTTATAATGACTATAAGAGCTTAAAGCACATATTCACTCAGAAGGATCTCAACATGTGTTAGAAGCATTGGATAGAGCTCCTCAAGAACTACGATTGCAATATTTTATATCACCTAGGCAAGGGCAATGTGGTAGCTGACGCACTCAGTAGAAAAAGTACAGGTATGTTAGCTCACCTAATAGTTTCTGAATGCAGGATAATAGGGGTCACACAACCGATACGACTTTAGGACTTGAACAGAGTTACATGTTTGACCCACCTGACTGTTCAACTTGAATTGATCTAGAGAATAAAAGAAGCTCAATCCACCGATTCTACCCTAGCAGCTCTCAAGAAGGATGCAGAATAAGGAGTAAATTCAGAATTTTGAGTCTCTGTCCATGGGTTGTTAGGCTTCAAGACAGGGTGTGTGTTCTAAATTACAGTGAACTAAAGAGGGATATCATGATAGAGGCTCATAGCTCAAAGTTCACCATACATCCTGAAAAATACTAAAATATATCATAGTATGCGATCCCGATTTTGGTTGAGCAGGATGAAAAGAGAGGTAGCCAATTTTATTTTTAAATGTCAAGTATATCAACAGGTTAAGGCAGAGCATCAATGCCCAAGTGGGCTACTTCAGTCATTACCAATCTCGGAGTGAAAGTAGGAACATATCACAATAGATTTCATGACAAGGTTGCCTAATACACACTCAGGACATGATGTAGACACCTAGAGGAGGGCCATTGAGATGATTACCTACCTTTGATAGAGTTCGCCTACAATAACAACCATATAAAAGTATTAGCATGGCTCCAAACGAGGCATTGTATAGCCACCCCTGCAAGTCGCCGATCTGTTGGGAAGAGGTAGGTGATAGAAAATTATTCGGTCCAGATCTTGTGGAGGTGACTACAACCAAGATAGTTAAGATCAAGAAGAACATCTAGATAGCTCAGAGCAGGTAAAAAAGTTATGTAAACACCCAAATGAGGGATTTGGCATTTGAGAAAGGTGATCGAGTGTTTCTTAAGATCACCCATTTCAAAGAGATCAATAGGTTTGACAAGAGGTGGAAATTAAATTCCCTGTTCATCGGGTCATTTGAGATCTTAGACTGGATTGGTACGACTGTCTACAGACTGGCACTACCTCCAGAGCTATCCAAAGTTCATAATGTATTCCACGTATCCATGTTATGCAAGTACAATCCGGACCCCTTACACGTCCTGTCCCACGAGCCCCTTTCACTCTAGAATGATCTATCCTATGAGGAGGTACTGGTAGGCATTATAGACCGAAAGTGTAGATGTAGTAACTGCGATTTGGATGAAAAAAAAAATTATATTTATATATATATATATAGTAGTAGTAATAATAATAATAATAATAATATATAAATATATATATATACACACTTGGGAGAGGGAGAGGAGCGAACAGAGTCGTTTGGAGGATGAAATGGACGGCTAGGATAGGTGGGGTTTGTGAGAGGGAATAGACGGCTAGGATGAGTAGTAGGTAGAGTATAAATAGGAGGAAGAAAAAGAAAAAAAAAAGAGAAAAGAAAAAAGAAAAAGGAAAAATAGAGGAGGAAAAAAAGGGGAGAACGAGAAAGAGAAAGAGGAGGCCAGTGATAGAAGATTCGAGAGAGAAAAGTCGGAGAGGGAAGGAATGAGAAGAGAGAGAGGGAGAGGGAGGAAGGCGACGGTGTGAGCTACGGAGGTGCAAAAAATGATGGAGACCGAAGGTATAGTAAATTTAAATACCAAATATAGGATGATGATGAAATGTGAAATTGTGTCTGCAAATGTTGAAAGAATATCTAAACATCTAAGGAAATGGAATTAGGAAATAGTGATTGATGGAATAAGAGAGCAGAAAGAGATCGTTACGTACGGTGAGGCATCGTTTAGATAGTGTGAGGAATTACGAAAGGAAGTAGAAGAAGTGAGGAATAGGAGAGTGATGGTAAGGTTTCGATTACGGTTAGAGGAAGGAGGACGGTGAGTGAATAGAAGCAAGAGAGTTCGTGGGGAGGCGAGGTGAATTGACGTGAGTCTGGAGAAGTAGAACGAGTAGGGAGAATTGGAGGCGAAATGCTGAGATAGAGAGATAGGGAGAGGTGAAGGGCTGTGAGAGATTGATAATGATAAGGAGAAGCGTGCTAGAAGCCGATAAAAACAAAGAGGAGGGAAGAGAAAGATTGAGAGTGGAACAGTTGGAAACAGGGAGTCTAGGCATGTAGGGGTTGTGTGTATGAGTATTATGAAGGTTAGGGAACAATGAGTGTAGGCATATAGGGGTTGTGTGTATGGGTATTTGGTGCAGATTTGTATTTGTGTAAATGTGTTGTGTGTGGATGTGTGTTGTGTGGGTGTTTATGGGTGTATATTATGTAAACATGTTTGTAAATTTGAGAATTGCATGACAATGTTGATGGTTTGACAATAACTAATGTTGGAATAACTGGCGTGTGGGTTAGGCATACATGTATGCGGGGCATATTAAGTATGGTTGGGGTGAGTTTGCATTAGAGGTGGTTGAGTTGGGGACACCGATATTGGTTTTCGTTACCTAGAAATGGTAAGTCGATCGCCGATAGTGGTGATGCCTGCGGGTTTTCATATTGGTAACTAGTTGAGTCGCAGATGTTGATGACGGAAGAAAACAGTAATGGTGTGTGTGTGGGTGGCCAGCTAGGGGTCGATTGATGAAAAAGTAAAGAGTGGTCGCCGATACTGGTAAAGGATGGGGTAACAGTGTGGGTGGATGGCCGAGTCAGGGTCGAGGGGATGATGTCAGGGGGGTGACCACACCTAGTATTATTGACAATTGATTACTGAGGAGACGTGGTAGTACTATAGAGTTAGAGGAGTAGTAGTGGGGGTAGTGGGTATAAAGAAAGCATGACCAAGGTAACGGGAAAGGAAAACATATAGGAATAGGCTTTTTAATTGGTTTCCATGCTATACTTGTGATTTAAATTTACTGTACTGAGTGGTATGTACTCATTCTCTATTATTTACAGATGAAGTAGGACTGGAGTCGAGATCGAATTTGTCGGTTTCTGAACCTAGCATATAGAGGGAAATAGAGCAGGGTTTACTACTGGTAGAATGGGATAATTACGTAGTTGGTAGCAATGTAAATCACATGTAAAACAAGGATTTATGAAATTTGTTATTTACTGAATTTATGCGCTTACGGTTGAGAATTTTTATTAGAAATTAAATTATTGGTTGCGGTATTTTTCTTTATGTGTATGATTGATTTGAAATGAGATACGAGTGTTTTGCATACTAATTTATTTGAGACAACACTGTTGAAGAGAAAAAAAAACGGGGCGTTACAGTAGATTACTCCGCAACCAAGAAATTCTCTTTGTCAAGGTTATATGGCAAAACTATACAGAGGAAGAGGCAACTTGGGAACTGAAATCAAGCTTCAGGGCCCAGTACCCCTCAGCTGTTTGCTGAGTGAGAACATGACCAATTTGAGGAACCAAATTTTCTTAAAAGGGAGGAGTTGTAATACCCGAGCTGAAAAGCGGCCCAGGATAAATTTTTCTTATGAATTTATTTTATTGAAATAATTAATTAATTTATTTTAGTTTTATTTTATTAAATTTTTGAGAAAAAATAAATTGGGGACGAGATTGAAAATAATTTTAAAAAAAAATAGGTAAAAATTCGAGTTCGGATAATGTTTTTAAAAGAAAAATTAGAAAAAGGGGGTCAAAGTGCAAAAAAAAAATTCGACCACATAAGACGACCCACTCAGTAGTAACGATGAACCAGAGCACGCCGTATGTCAAAACATGCCGATGTCCGCACCACGCAAAAGGCTACCCAGGCGATCTGTGTGCCCAGCAATCTGACGGCCCAGGTTCAATAACGTGTACGTGAACGGCTCATATTCGTTCTCTCCTTATACGTGATCGAAGGGACGCGATCAATTGCGATGAATGGTCTAGATTCATTTTCTCCTTAGGCGCGACTGAACAGACGAGATCAATCGCGATAAACGGCCCAGATCGACACAGGATGGGTATAAATACCTCGCATCGCAGGGGAACCCAAACCCTAGCTGTCAGCCCCTACCGAAAAAGAAGAACCAAGCACTGGAGAAGAAGGTAGATCGCCAACTGCCGCCGCACTAGAGCCACCACCGACCGCCAAAAAAGGTAAAATTTTCCTCTACCAGCTCGGAATTTAATTTCGAGCATCTCTGTGGCCAAATTGGAGTAAGAAAGACGGTAGGTGAGCAAAAAATCACAGGTAAAGCCCCGGAGCCGCCACGGCCAAAATCTACAAATCCCTCCGATGAGCCCTTTCCCCCTTCCTGTTTCACGTGATTTTTCTATCATTATATTCACCATCCTTTTTTGTGCAGGTTAGCCAAAAAAGTAATCCTAGTCTCAAAGGAGGACCGGCAGAGTCTCTGCACCTAGAAACCCCCCATCGGTAGGTTTGGCTCTCTTGTGATTTTTCAGCCAATTGAGGCCTCTTAACGTGTTTTTCGTAAGGATATGTGTAAAATCAACCAAAACTGGCCAAAACCAGCCAGGCCAAAGCGAATCACCACCGTGGACGACCAAGCTGGTGCTAGAGCACGGCAACGGTGCCGTGTTAGAACCCCAAAATTAGTCAGAGAGAGTTTTAGACACTGATTTTGAATTTTTGGGGTATTTTTAAGTACATGACGATTGTTTTAGATTCTGCTGGAAAAATTCAGAAATTGCAATACACGTTAGGATATGCGGTAGATAGTGGGATGTCTCAAAATACTGATCCGAGTAAGGATCCCTCACTCTATTCTCCGTTACAGTAAATTGGGGTTTAACGATGTATAATTTTGTGTTTTTGTAAAAATTTAGAAAACTCTAAAAATAATTACAGATTACTAGTGGAGTCAGAACCGGTTAGTTCACAATTGTCCTGATTTCCTGTTTATTTTTCTATGTTGTTCTACTTGCTTGTTATCGCATTGTACATGTTCTTAATTTATAGTTTCAATGGTCTTATCGATTTATCTAATTTACTTGGTTATCCGGCTACTCGATTTCTTATTATGATAAGCTACATCATTTGCATAAATGTAGTTTAATTGACCTGTAAATATAATATAAGATATTGATATGCGTTTGTTGATTGTTTTATTGATGAAAATCTTTATATGAAAGACTTATTGGATACCTAGGGAAAGGGCGGATGGCCCAGAATATAGATAACCCTACCGTGAATGTTATCTCTGTCAGACGGGGCTGAAAAATTCCATACCGGAAAGATTTGGAAGATATGGTTCACCCTCATACCAGATAGGGTATCGAGGTGATGGAATGTTTGGCACCCATTACTAGACGGGGTATGAGGACGATAGATTAATTATTAAAATTAGATATTAGGTTTACGAGAAGGAAGACATCTTTATGGACCCCAGGGGTACCAGTAAGCAGGTAAGAAAGAAAAACCATCGTCTTTTGTTCTCTTATGCGTGGAAATGAAAAGTGGTATAGATATGGGTCTTCATAGATTATTTTTAGAAAACTCGTAATGGTAAGTATCAAACAAACGTCATTAAGTTAAATATATTTAATTAAAGTAAGGGCTCCATTAGTTATTTTTCTGATTTTTATCAATTTCAGTTTTCCGTATATGTGATTAGTGTGATATTCTTACTGGATAGCTTACCTTTTTATTAACTATTTTAGATCCCAATCAGCAAGTGAACTACCCTTCAAGTGCTGTAAAAGTTGTCCAATGATACTTATTTATTCGCTCTTTTTTTTATTTCTTTGATTACCATTTGTCTTTTAGAAGGGATATTCTCATAATTCTATTAGGCATTCTAAATTATTATGTAAGGAATGTAAACCCTAACTCTATTATTTGCTTTCGCATTTAAATTATAAATTCATTTACTTTAAGGTTCCGTATCTTTACAAAAGATATTCAAAATTTATAATAAATTATCTATTATTATAGTTATTTATAGTTTAAAGATAATATATCTTCTTATACAAATTATTCGAATTTTACGGGATATTGTATTCACTAATATTAAATTTTCATATTTATTTCTTAATATTCTCTATAGTAATTTGATTTTTTTGGTAGATTAAACAATAATAATTTTTCTTTAAACAATTTCACAATAAATTGCATTGACTATCATATAAGATATTCAAAATTTATAGTAGATTATCTTCTATTATAATTATTTATAATCAAAACATAATCTATCTTCTAATATAAATTATCCAAATTTTACGGGATACTGCATCTGTTAATATTAAAATTTCATATTTCTTTCTTAATATTCTCTATAGTAATTTGATTACTTTAGTGGATTTAACAATAAACACTATTATATAATAATTTTTCTTTAAAAAATTTAAGAACAAATATAAAATAATTTTAAATAATTTGATTACTCGTATTTTACAATAAATTGCATTAATGAGTTTAAAAGTTATTCAAAATTTATAGTGGGTTATCTTCTATTATAGTTATTTATAATTAAAAGTTAATATGTCTTCTGATATAAATTATTCAGATTTTACGGTGTAACACACAAAGATTTTTCTTTTATTTTTATTTTTATTTTATTTTCATTTAATTTGGAATTTTGTTTATTTTATTTTATTTTAATAATTAATTTATAAGGTTTTAATTTAATTTAATTTAATTTAATTTAATAGAAATAAAAATAATAATAATAATAAAATGGGGTAAAATTTCTTTTGGGATTGAATTGAAATTGAATTTGGGAAAATGGGGTGAAAATTTGAATTCTGATGGTGTTTTTAAAAAGAAAATCGAAAACTGGAGGTCAAAACACAATTTAAAAAAATAGTGCCACGGCAGCAACCGCATCAGCAGCCCCGGCCAACCAGGACACGCCGCGTGGTAGGGACGCTGACGCGAGAAGCCACGCGAGACGGAGACACGTGGGCGATCCGCGTGCGAGCGATCGGACGGCCCAGATCCATTCCCGTGCGCACGGACGGCCCAGATCAAAGGCGCGCGTGGACAGCCCAGATCTTACGTGTGCGGACGGTCCAGATTTGATCACGCACGGACAGCCCAAATCGCATCGCAATGGATGGTCTATATTTATTTCCAGTTTAATCGCGATTGGACGGCCCAAATTAAATCATGATGGACGACTCAGATCAAAAGGGGAGGGTTATAAATAATCGCATCCACACCCAACCCCAAACCCTAGCCGCCAGAACCCTCGCCAGAGAAGACGACCCAGCCACCGGAGGAACCGGCCGCCGCCACCCGCCGCCGCACTGGAGGATTTTTCGGTTGCCAAACGAGACAAAATTTCTCCCCTTTGCTCGTTTTTCGATGCTGAACCTTCCTGTAGCCAAATTGGAGCCAAATCACCAGCCAATTGAACAAAAAATACTGCCAAAACCCAGCGGCGCCGTCACCTGTTTCCTTGATTTTTGCCTCCGATGAGGCCCTTCCCAGTTCCCATTCGATGTAATTTTTATACCACCGTGACCACGGTCCTTTTCTCTACAGGTTGACCGGAGTAAAACACCAAACCGCAACTCGCACTGGAGGAGCCGCCGCACCCGAGAGCCCCGCTGCCATTAAGCCTCAGTTTTCTGTAATTTTTTTGCCCACCGAAGGCCCTAGGGGTGTTTTATCACAGGAACCAATGCAAGTTTGGCCGAATTCGGCCGAAAACGGCCAACCCGAGGCAGACCGCCGTCGCAGGCGGCGGCGAAGTCGCTGGAGTACGGCGGAGCCGCCGTGCCAGAATTCTGAAATTGGCCAAAAGGGCCCTGGGTCTGATTTGGGGTTTTTTGGGGACATATGCAGGCACCGAAAGTGTGTTTCAGTTTCCGAGAAAAAATTCAGAGAATCTAGGGACTGCCCGTAGGTGTAGTGAGAATCCGATTTCAAACTCTGAAACAAGGATCTCTCACCCTATTTCCTATTACGGCATTAAAGCTTAATAAATGATAAAATGGTATTTATGAATTAATAGATATGTATAATTAATTAAGATTGCTAATGGAGCCCGAATTTGATGTATTTTTTGGTCAGTTGTTGTTTGATTAATTTTACAGTTTTAAATGCAGTATGGTGCCTGATATGTTTATTCTATGGTTTCGTATGCATGAATCACGGTTTCATTTATTATGTTTTGAATTATTATGAACCCGATATTGTGTTGCCTTATTTGGTGTCCATTACTAGTTTACGTGTTTATGTTTGATTGGATAATTGAGATTAAGAAAAGAATGGAAAAAGGTATGTGAATTGATAAATGAATAATATCGACAGCCTGACTAGATATCCCGGAAGATGGTGGACGGACCGGGTCCATATAAAACCCTACCGGGAACGTGGTCTCTCATATCGGACGGGGTATGGAGACTTTATGTATTTTGGCGCCCATACCGGACGGAGTATGGGGACGGCCCTGGAATTAAGTTATTAATGTGAATGGTTCGCATGTAGCGGGGACCCCCTATGGATCCCCATGGATACTAGTAGGCTGATAAAAGAGGAAAATTGTTGCCTGATGATTGAAATAAAAAAGCATGATATGTGTTATGTTACAGAATGTGCGTGATCTTATGATATTTATGATGTAATTGTTTTCATAAATTGTTTTCATGAATCTCACCGAGGTAGGTGGACAGTAAAAGGTTTTATTATTGATAAATGAGTTTGTTATAAATTATGCTTCATTGGTCGTTTTTGTTTTCTACCAACCTTTACTTCTGTGACAATGAGATAGTGTGATGTCTTTACTGGGTTAGTGTAGCTCATTCCTTACTTAACCATTTCAGATCAGGAAGACTTGGTTCCTGAACCCGTTCTGCAGGAAGACGGCAAGTAGAAGCCAAAGAATTTATTAGTTTTCTTTATAGCATTCATTCATAGTATTTCCTTTAAGTTAATTTATTCTTTCATACGTTTAATTCGTTTTGGTTTTGTATAAGGGATGTTAATCATAATCTATTTTATTTCACTTCCGCACTTAGAATAAATGTATACATTTCTTTTTAATTTCCGGGGCCGTTACATACGGGATACTGTATCCGTTAATACTAAATTTTTATATTTCTTGCTTAATATTTTCTATAGGACAAAATTAGTTCATAGAGATTTTATCTTTCAACTCTATATATAGGTTAATACACTTAAAGTCTCTCTCATTCTTCTCAAAAACATTGTTTCTTAGTTATAAATTATGTTTAGTTTTAGTGAAGCAATAGAAAAAGACAACGAAGATAGAGGGGATGATGGAGAAGAAACATCCACGCAATTTTTATACCGTCGAATTAGTAATTAACCAAAACTTTCATCTACAACTAGGTATTTTACAACTTATTCTACTTAGATTATCTCATTTATTTTTATTCAGTACTTTAAACCAATAAAAATATTGTCTATTTTACTATATATATAAGTAATTATTAAATATTTAAATAATTTGATTGCATAATGTATATTGAAGATATATACTTGCATATACAATATTTTATATTTATCTCCTTTTTTGTGGATCATAAACTTTAATGTTTTGCTAATTTTATTTTTATAAGATAATACTGCAATTATATATATGAATATATATAAATTTCTATATTTTTCGCACAATAATGTATTATATATATATATATATATATATATATTGTTTTTGGTATTTACTGTAGCGCCCGGAAAGGAGGAGGAAAAAAAAAAAAAAAAAAAAAAAAAAAAAAAAAGGGGGGGCCACGTCAGCAGCCACGTCAGCAGGCCCGGTCAGCAGTCCCGGCCAACCGGGGCCTGCCACGTGGCAAGATCGCGTCACTCCAAAAGGAGCCACGTTGGCGATCCGCGTGGGTGCGATCCGACGGCCCAGATCAATCGCGCGATCGGACGGCCCAGATTCAAACGCACGGACGGCCCAGATTCAATCAAAAACGAACAGCCCAGATTAAAACGAAATGAACGGCTGTGATCAAAAGGCAAGGGGTTATAAATAGAACCCCCACACCAGACCACAAACCCTAGCCGCCAGCCGCTCGCCGGAGAAGACGAACCAGAGGCCGACCGCCGCCACCCGCCGCCACTCGCCGCCGCACCGGAGAAATTTCCGACCGCCGATCGAGGTAAATTTCATACCCCCGACTCGTTTTTCCCCACTGATTCCTCCTATGGCCAAATCGAAGCCAAAATCCCGGCCAAACGGCCGGAATACGCGGCCGAAGCCCAGCGGCGCCGCCGCGCCCCCTCTCGGTTTTTGCCTCCGACGAGGCCCTTCCCGGCCTCCGTTCGATGCAATTTTTATATCACCGTGATCACCATTCTTTTCTCTACAGGTTGACCGAAGCCAAATCACCAAAACACGAACCTCGCCGGAGGGTCGCCGTACCCGAGAGCGCCGCCGCCGGTAAGCTCCGCTTTTCCGTGATTTTTTGGCCCCCCGAGGGCCCTAGGGTTGTTTTCTGACAAGGACCGATGCGAGTGTGGCCGAATTCGGCCGAAAACGGCTGAAAACAGCCAACCCGAGGCGACTCGCCGCCGCCAGCGGCGGCGCCGTCGCCGGAGCACGGCGGAGCCGCTGTGCCGGAGTTGCGATTTGGGCCGAAAGAGGCCCTGGGCCTAATTTGGATTTTTCTTGGAACACGTGCAGGTACTGTTAGCGTGTTTCAGTTCCCCGGGAAAAATTCAGGGAAAATTAGGGACAGCCTGCAGGCGCGCTGTGAATCGTATTCGGATCCCGAAAACAAGTAAGGACCCCTCACCCTATTTCCTATCACGGTATTAAAGTTCAAAATGATAAAACGGTATTTCTTGAATTAACGCATGTGTGAAATTGCTTAAGGTAGCTAATGGAGCCCGAGTCTAGTGTGATTGGTGGTTTACTGTTATTTGGCCTGTTTACAGCTTTAAATGCAAAATGAGGTTTGATGTGTTTATTTTACAGATTTGTGTGCATTTACTACGTTTTTATTAATCATGGGTTGAATGACTGAAAAACTGATACTGTATGTTGTCTGTTTGGCATGAACTACTGTTTGCTTGTTTGTATGTGAATTGATGATGCTTATTGAGGAAAAGGAAAATGAAAGATTGTGTAGACTGATAATTGTATGATGGGGTCAGCCTGACTAGATATCCTGGGAGATGGTGGACGGACCGGGTCCGTAGGGAACCCTACCGGGATTGTGGTCTCACATGCCGGACGGGATATGGAGATCTTATGGTTTTGGCGCCCATACCGGACGGGGTATGGGGACGGCCCGTTTCACCCCCATACCGGACGGGGTATTGAGGTTTATGGTTTTGGCGCCCATACCGGACGGGGTATGGGGACGGCCCGTTTCACCCTCATACCGGACGGGGTATTGAGGTTTATGGTTTTGGCGCCCATACCGGACGGGGTATGGGGACGGTCCTGGAAACTGATTATGAATGTTAAAGGTTAACGGGTAGCGGAACCCCTATGGACCCCCACGGATACTAGTAGGCTGGTAAATGAGAAAAAGATATGTTGTACAATGATTGAATTACAAGAGGCGTGATAAGTGTTATGTTTTACAGCTTAGATTATTCAATGATTATGATAATGTTATTGTTTTTCTCATATTGTTTTCATAAATTCCACCAAGGTAAGTGGATGGTAAAGGTTTTCATGTTAATAAACGAGTTTGTTGTAAATTATGCTCCATTGGTCTTTTTTGTGTTTTTCTACCCACCTTTATCTCCGTGACGGTGAGATATCGTGATGTTCTTACTGGGCTAGTGTAGCTCACTCCTTAATTAACCATTTCAGATCAGGAAGACATGGTTCCCGAGCCCGTTCCGCAGGAGGACGACGAAGGGGATGCCTAGAGACTCTGTAGTCATACGCATAGTTTATTTTCGAGTTTTCTTTCTTAGTTAGTTTAACCTTTTATATTTTAAGTACGTTTTTGGTTTTTCGTGTAAGGGATGTTAACTGAAATTTTGATCTCGCTTCCGCATTCGATATATTTAAATACTCATTTCTTTTTAATATTTTCCGGGGCCGTTACATTTACTGCAAGTCATGTTTGCAAGAGTGTTAAGTCCAAGTTAGGATAAAAGTTATGATAAAAAGATTAATTTTTCGTTTCTTTTTTCTTTACAAAAATTAATTTACTAACCTTAACCATTAATTTATGTTTTTTACTCTATGCAAAGAATTAATATTTTAATATGTTTTACTATCTAAACTCATATCATATACTTAATTTGTAAATATATATTAAATTCAATAGTTGCATGCCTAAAGCTAAAAAATAGTTGGGGTTTGATCTATCATATGTTAATCTTACTAATAATTAATAATTAATGATATTAATTAGTACTTAATTCACTTTTTAAATAATTCTGATGCATTTATCATTGAGTTTATTTTTTTTTATTTTTTTTACGAGTTACCGAAACTTATTCTAACTTTTTTTTAATTGTAAATATTTAAGATTGCAACTGTTAGAGTTGGACTGTTTTGAAGTTCCTTCCAAATGCTAGTTCAATTTTCACAAAAGAGGAGAGATGGTGAAGTGTCATGGTGATCACTACCGTGGACGAAGAGGAGAATGATAGGCTAAAGGAAGGTAGTAAATAGGGTTTGAGTTGTCTATATGCATCATTATGTATATTGCACTCTTTCCCACCAGAAAAAAAATGACACTCCTGATTATTTATCAAAATAAGATTATATATATTCATCAACTAGGTGATACATATATTAATTAAGAGCATATATATAATGACTGTTAAGAAAGGAGGTGGAATTGCGCTACCTGAGCTATTCGAGGTTGGAACTGCTGGAGTCATTTTGAAATTGCTTGCAGGTGCTTGTGCAATTTTAATAAAAGAGGAGAGATGATGAGGTGTCATGGTGATGGCTACCACCAAGGAGGAGGAGCATGATAGACTAATGAAGGTAGTAAGTAGGGTTTGAATTGTAAGCAAATGTATACAATTTTAAGAGAACAATAAATATCTATGTGCACCAATATATATATATATATATATATATATATATATCGCACACCTTTCTAACAACAATAAAATATGTAAAGGTCTGGAACTTAAAAGGTAATAAAGTCATAAATTAAATACGAAAGCGAAATAATAGAGTTTAGAGTTTACATTCCTTACACAATAATTTAGAATGTCCAATAAGGTTACGAAAAATGTCTCTTCTAAAAGAACAAACGAAAATCAAAAAAATAAATAAAAAGTAAATAACTGAGTATTTTAGGACGACATTCACTAGCTTTTGAAGGGAGTCCGGGTGGTAAACTTATTCATAACCCTCTTGTTGATCAGAATCTGGATTTTGATCCTCTTGATCTAAAATAGTTAATAAAAAGGTAAACTAGACTAAGTCAATAAGAATATTACATTACTCATCAATATATAAACTGAAAGTTGGTAAAAATCATAATAACCAATGGAGCTCTTGATTTAAGTAAATTCATTTATCATAAGAAAAACTATTTATTACATATATTTACCATTGCGAGATTTCTAAAATCGACTTATATAGGCAATAACTCAAATATCATTCTAATATCATATTCAAGTAAGTAATAACAACCACTTTCTCTTTTTATTTGCCTACTGGTATACCTGGGGATCCATAAGGATCTCCTACTACGCGTGAATCAATATCCAATATTGTCATCTAATGGTTGTCCCCATACCCCGTCCTATATGAGCGCCAAAAATATTATCCCCCAATATCTCGTCTGGTATGAAGGTGAATCGGGCCGTTCTCATACCCCATCCGTATTGAGCGCCAAAAATACTATTCATCGATACCCTGTCTGGTGTAAGACTACATTCACAGTAGGATTTTCTATGTACCTGGTCCGTTCACAATCTCTTAGGATATCTAGTAAGGCTATCATTTATTAACTCACATGACCAAATAATTTTTCGTTTGCATATTAATTTCTAATTTTACAAATCAACCGTAAATCACGCAAGACATGCAATATATATATATATCAAGGAAGCACAATTGAATCAATTAACCATTCCAGTACATCATCATGTATTTAAAACTGTAAATTCAACAATTAGTTAAACATAACAAATAAGTAACTAACTGGTTTCGGCTCCATTAGTAACTTGTAATTATTCTCAAAGTTTTCTAATTTACACAAAATATCATATTATCAATTATCAAGTTTCAATTCCATAACAGAGAATAAGGTGAGAGATTCTTACTTGAATCAGTGTTCGAAACACCGAACTTACTACTACACCTACTGACGGTCTCTGAATTTCCTGAATTTTTTCTGTGGAGATTAAAACACGCTTCACGTACCTAAAAGTACCCTAAAAAAACTCAAATTTGGTGTTAAAGACTTTTTTCGGCCAATTTTGAAATTCTAACACAGCGGCACCGCCGTAATTCGGCAACGGCACCGTCGTCCGCGGCAGCAGTTTACCTCGGTCTGGCCAGTTTTTGCTAGTTTTAGATGGTTTTATACCCATCCATGCGAGAAAATACGTTAAGAGGCCTCGATCAGCCGAAAAAAGTCAAAAAAAACAAAAACTTACTGGTGGTAGAATTTTTTAGTGTGGCGGCTCCACCGGCTCACCTTCACAGTTGGGCATTTAACTTCGATCAACCTGTAGAAAACATAACAGTGAATATAATAGTGGAAAAATTACACGAAACAAAAAATGGGAAGGAACTCATCGGAGGCGGTTACAAATTTTGCCTACAGCGTTCCCGTCGGGTTTTGTCCGTAATTTTCAGCTCACCCACCGTTCCTTTTGCTTCAATTTAGCCATGGGGGTGCTTGAAATTAAATTCCAAGCGGATAGAAAAATTTTTACATTTTTTGGCGGTCAGAGGTGGCTCTGGTGTGGCGGCGGGCGGCTCCCTTCTCCAACGACTAGTTCTTCTTCTCCAGTTGGAGGCTGACTGCTAGGGTTTAGGTTCAGTGTAATGCAAAATATTTATACTCGTCTCACATTAATCTAAATTGTTGATCGCGTTTGATCTCGACCGTTTGATCGCGTTTAAAATAAATAAATTTAAACCGTTCATCGTGATTTGATCGCGACCGTCTAATCGCGTTTAAAGAGGGAACAAATTTGGATTGTTCATCGCGTTTAATCGCGACCTTCTGATCGCGCCTGAGGAGGGAACGGATCCAAACCATCCACAGGAACAGGAACGCTTCCGGACTGTCCGATTGCAAGGCACACGGATTGCCATCATGGCCTCCCACATGGCACCAAGTCAGCGTGCCTTGCCACGCGGCATCTTTGGTTCATCGAAGCTGCTGATTGAGCGGTCCTATGTAGCGCAATTTTCCGTAATTACGTTCTGACCTATAGTTTTCGATTTTCTTTTAAAAAATCCTCCTAACCCAAATTTTCACCCTTTTTTTTTTCAAAATTATTTTCAATTTCATCCTCAACCTATTTTTTTAATAATTCCACCTTAAATCAAAATTTATAAATTTCAGAAATAAGTTTTTATATATTTTTTTATGTTAAAATTAATTCCAAATCAAATTTCGGGTCCGAGTATTATAAAATATCATTGATAAATTTTTAAAACTTTTTTTTTAGGTAGAGATGCATTTATTCATCAATTAAATGATACATCTACACTAATCATAATAATAAAAGTAATTTCTAAACAAAGACACACATAGAAGTGCAACCCTACTTATATCAATAATATTTTATAGAAAAAAGAACACACTGACTATTCAGTTAAATAGTGGTTAGTTAAGCACTTGTTACTTAATCTCTACAAACAACACATTCTAAACTATATTTGAAAAAAGAAAAAAAAAATTGAGTTCAGAGTACATTTCGTGAAACCCGAATTTAACCTATAACTATAATATACAAGTTTAAACCAGTTTCGAACTCGGAGTGGATTTAAAAATATAATTTTTATTTGAACCTATATGGTTTGTGGGTTAAACTTGCCCGCCCATCCTGGCTCCCCTCCCCCTCTCCTTCTCCCTTTCCCTCCTACTATTATGAGAGTTAATAATGAAACCTAAATATTGAAACCCATAAGTTTTTAGACTTTTTAATTAAACCCGAATCTCACCCACCCTGATTAGGTGAGATTAAAAAATTCGTTCCATCTCACATCGGTTCGGATTGAATTCAATTTAAAACAGCAACGAACTCAATGGATTGAAGTGGGTTTGGTGGGTTACGATTTTTTTTTTTTTTTGCCATCTCCATTTTCGGGTCTATTTAAACATGCACTTGATGAAGAGGTTAAGTCAAATTTAGGACTACTAACTTTTTTTTTAATTGTAAATGTAATCAAATAAAAATGTAAAAAGGAGGAATCTTGTATAGCATAAATATTGAAATTGAAGGTATTAGAAAACTTTTTTATCACACCATCATATTACTCTAGTTGAAGAAAAATGAAGGCGACAAAGGGTAAATAAAGTGTTGAATGCGTTTAGGTATTATTTTCCTTCCTTGATTATTGTATGACTTGATTTTATATTAATACACTACCGAGTTAATATATGATTTATGTTTGATAAAACACCTATGAAAGAGTAGTTTTCTTCGGTCAAATTTTAAAAAAGTTTACTAAATAAATTTTTATTTTTAAGATGATGATTGACTTGTTTGTTTATAATCATAAACTATGCTATTCATGAGTTTAATTTTCTTCTCTTTTCTTGAGAATTAAGTATGACTTTTTCTTTAAATTACAAAAAAAAAAAAACAACATTGCCATATTCTTTTGCTAAATCTAAGAATAAACACTATTATATTCAATGATTCTTCTTTAGAAAATGTAATAATAAATTTAAGATAATATCAAATAATTTAGTTAATTGTATTTTATAATAAATTACATTTACGACCATACAAAATATCAAAGATTTATAGTAAGTTATCTTCTGTTATAATTGTTTATAACTAAAAGGTAATCTATATTCTGATATGGATTATCCAGATTTTATGAGATATTGTCTCCGCTAATAATAAATTTTCATATTTCTTTCTTAATATTCTCCATATTATAAAATTAGTTGATAAAGATTTCATCCTTCAACCCTATATATAGGATAATGTACTTAATTTTTTTTTAATTTTCTCAAGATCATAGTCTCTAAAAAAAAAAAATATGATCAGTTTTAGCGAAACAACAGAAAAAGAAAGTGAAGACCAAAAGGATGATGGAGAAGAAATATCTCTACAATTTTTATAAGGTCGAGTCAGTAATTAACCAAAAAGTTTCTCCACAACAAGGTATTTTACGACTCATACTATTTTATTATTTCAGTTACTTTTCTATAGTATTTTATTTTTTACATGTTATTTTTTGTCTATGGCAGATCATTTGCTGCGAAAGCTAGAAAGGCATGCTAATATTTAACTCATGATATGAAGGTAATTTTTTTTTTTACAAACTTTTTTTGGTACATAAAAATTAAACTCAAAATTACATGTCTAAACCGAAAAATACATATCTTACATTACATTATATTACATTGCAGTTAAATTTGTCTTCTTGCTTTGGAACTACGAGCGCACCCTCCTATCAAGTGTCTTCTTTCTTCATCAATAACTTATTTTTGATGGTGGATAAGAAAGGTGGCGGAATTTGTCGAAGCTAGAATTCATGGCATGGAGTTTCGATT
>NW_019014564.1:745239-756420 GCF_000150535.2 Carica papaya
CGACATGCTCAGATCACAGGAAATGATTTCATAATGTTTTTGTCATCACTCAATACAGAGATTAAATGGTTTTTCAAGCACTTTGTGAATTTTTTGGGTTGAGAGAAAATAATGTATGGAAAAGCAAACTCCAAGTTGAAGACTGAGACATAATTTTCTATCTGGGCAAGGATAAGAGGATGAAGATCTTGGGAATTGTGCCAACAGAATGCTAAAAGTAACAGATGGATGCCTTTTCCAGAAGGGAACTGATGTAGAAGAAAGGTGGTGATTGTTTTTGGTGGTCAGTACTGAGTGGTTCGAGCATTGCAAAGTGCGAGAAATAGGTATTGAAAGACTCAGCTGATTTGACAATGAGAAGTGACGTGCGCAACCCACTGTTAGCGAAGAATGATTGTGCGCAGGTCCAATTGCCTTTCCCAATTCCCGTTTGGAACGTGGAACAAAGATTCCCACCCTAACTTCTCACATTGAATAATGCCACTCAGAAGCTCCAAGAAAGCTATAAGTCATATGTCAAGACTCCAAGAAAAGAAGTTTGCTCATCCTAAAATCTACTCTCTCTTACGTTCTCATCTACTTCCTACCCTATTTGCAATACCTACTAGTGTGACAAAGAGACTTGCATTGCTTTTTTATTTGGGAAGTAGCTTGGGGAGGATTCTTGCATTGGAAACCCAGCTACAAGAGGGTCTTAATTTTGGTCAAAAGATATATTTAAAAAAAAAACCTTATAGCCATTTTGCACAGCAAGTAGTCAACTTCTTCTATTTTTCATGGACGGGGGTGGCACCTTCTTTTGCTTGTTTGTAATAGTATTTTTTCACTATCGAAGTTTATCATCAAGAAGAAAACCCAATTTCTAAAAGCTCATGTTGCTTGATTGATATCCACAACATATATACATACAGACAACAACTGAAAATTTCTTGGCAAGAAAAGATTTCCAGAAATAAGTACATCATGGCAATCAAGTGAAATTCTTTGCAGGCATAGATGTCCATCAGTAAATACCTCATGGCCATCGTGACAAGACAAGCAGCAAGCAGTGCAAACTCCAGCATTCCCCTCTGGTGTGCATGTCAAGCATGAGAAAATTGCTTGCCTCTTCATATAGCCCTTAGCATAGGTACACTCATCACCCTCATCTCCGCCCAAAACCAAATCAGCTTCCTTTAAAGCAAAAAAAAATCAAATATTGACAAAAAGGATCTAATCAACTTACAACAACATCAAGAAACATATCAATGCAAGTGATACTTCCATCATTCTTTTATATTATTTTTAAAACTAAAAATTAGATATGCACTACAACATGAATACAAACAGTCCGCAAGATAGATGAGAAAAGGGTCAAAAAGAGATGTTAAAGGCTGAGAAGGATGTCCATTGGCTATGATACTTCGATAGAAAAAGCTATTTGATGAGGTTCCTGAATATACTAGTTCAGTGCCAATACATGATGGGGAAAAGTACCTAGATAATAAGTCCGCGTTAGCTTCATTTCTCATTTAAATCTCAATCAATTCCTAGCTTTAATTTTCACATTCTTCTTAATATGCATAATAAGAACATAACTTGTTATAATTGAATTACCAAAAACCCATTTTGATTCTTTAATGGTGAAATTCAATTCGCACCCTAAAACTAGAAATTGAATTATCACTACCAAGGAATTCGAATTCAAAATAGCGGAACTCAAACACAATGAACGACATTCTAATTACGTATATTATGATAAATATGGCAATTAGAAATAGGAATTCAATAGGAAATGAAAAACATGCAACACCCTAATTTTCCTAAACAAATTCCAAAATCAGCATAAAATTGTTTGCAATTCAAATCTAAAAAATTTTCATATTCAGAAACCTAAAGAAACAAAAACCTCAATTCAACCATGAAAAAGATCGATCCTCGATCTATCTAAAAAGTGCCTTCTCGCTTAAACACGAAACTCATCACAGATATACTTAACTACGCATCAATATCTCGTCTTTCCTCTCTTCAACCAGTTACAAAGTAAAAAAAAACAACAATAATGTGCAACTCATGACATGCCACTAACCCTTGATGCTGTAAAGAAAATCACTAAAAGAACAAAACCCTAAAATTTCGATAATAAGAAGGAATTTTTACTAGCTCCTCGTCTTCCATATTTTGGATGTACTCGTTAATTGACACAGTCTCCTCAGCTTCCTCCTCGAACCCGCCACCAGACATTTTGATCAAAATAGATGGAACCAATAACAATCTCCGGATCGGACCTTCACCGCCTGAAACTTAAAAGAACTAGAATCAAAATATCAGTGAAAGCTGACTTAGTAATAACTTATATATAATGATCTGGGCAATCCCTAAGCCGGTAAACCCTAAAATGTCCGATAAACCCAAAAAAAAAAAAAAATCTGGAAGAAAAGTACCTGAAATGGAAACTAAAAAACTTTAAAAAAAGATTGGCTAGATTGTTATTCGGATTGATGGATATGGGGAAGGAGAGAAAATATGGACTGGTATTATGGGTTAGATTTTATACGAAGGGTGGATGCAAGGACATTAAGGATAGTACAGACATTTTCCCGCCAATGAGCTAAGTCTGTGCTTCTTTAATCCTTTCCCTCCAAATGTTGATTTTTTAATGTCTTATACACCTAGTATTGATTTTCATTTTTCTTTATTTATTTTTATTATGTGTTTTTCATATTTTCAATTCTTTTAAATAAGTGTTTTTCATATATTTATTGATTTCCATAAGCATTTCTTGTCAAAATTAGGGATAATGAATGGTGATTTACTCGATAATTTTTTTTCTACTCACTTTTTCATAAACGAAACTGATAACTAATAAAAAATATGAGATAAGTCTGCATAAAAAGAAAATCCGTTATGAATATGAATCGAGCGCGAATAATACATATATTCGTCATGTTGATTTACATTAGTATTTTTTGTCAAAATTGGGGATGATCGACGGTGATTTGACCGCTAACTTTTTTTTATTTACTCTTTCATAAACGGAATAAATAATTGATAAGAAATATGAGGTAGGTATATATAAAAAAAAAAAGTTCGTTATGCTTATACTCGTTATGTACTTTAAATGACATCGTTCTAAAATTATATTTAAAATATTATATTAAATAATGTAAGTAATTAAATTTTATTAAATTATATTGATGAGTAACATATTATATAAATATTAATTTATATTATTTTGTTAATTACTAATTTAGATATTGTTAAATTATATAAACTAATACTTTTGAAATATAAGGAGTGGGTAAATAATGGATATAGGAAACTACCATAGAAGTGAGGATGGAGTAATAAATTTAAAGCTGTTTTGGATGTGGGTAATCTCACCCTACAGTCATCACTAATCAAAACCTATTATACCATCCAGAAGTCATGCTGAACAATTAAATTTTGTGTTTTTCTTAATGGTAATTATAGATTTTATCTATCATAATTTGACTTGAGTTCATTGAATGGCAATAGAAATTTGGTAGGCTACTGGGTGGGTAACAAAATCTATAGTAAGTTTAATAAAATTACTATATTTAAATTATTGATTCATGCTTACATAGCTAAAAGTAAAATTTTATCTATAATCATTGCTCCTCCAGCTTCTTCTCAAGAACTACAATTCCTGAACATGGTTATTAAGCTTGAACAAAATTCATCTAGCACTTGGAGAAATGTCAAATTTAAGTTCACTTGACATGAAGTTGACTCAGAAATATCAAAATAGTAAAGATAAAGAAGACAATATCTCTGCTTTTTTTACTCTTACAGAAACTGTTCAGTCGTGAACCTAAGTATGATCGACCATCGGTCGAGGTGCCCATGTCTAGGTGAAATATCACATTGTTAAAGACCTTCAACCTCTTGGTTGGATTCGATATATTTTTAGGTTCATTCTCTATGTTGGTGGGTGGCTTAGTGTAATCTTTTGCAAAATGCAGCATAACATCAAACACATCATGGATTATTCTCTTCTTGTTGTCTTTTTGTTAAGACCATGAAAAAATTGGTGTTTCCTCCGCTTAGAGTGGTGGTTTGAACCCTTTGACACGATGTAAGAGACAAATTGCACCTGCATATCACCCACAACAGCTTACCCACATAAATCTTTCACACAAATCGGTCTGTAAATTGATCACACACCAAGACAAGAAACAGGCTCATCCATAAAGGTGATAAGTCACAGAACTAAAAACCTGAGAATTGTTGCGGATGCCAAATTCCTCAAGTGAGGCATTGTCATCAAGGAGTTTCTCATTGTGGTGTGAAAGGCAAAAATTTTCCCAGACATGTTTCCTGCAAACCCAGAAAAGTCATGCTGGTGATTTTCAAAGCTTGTTAGACCCTCTCTTGTATGGAGTACAAACAGTTGTTGACAAGTACCAAGAAATGTGGCGATGACCCAAATTTGCCTGCTCCATCTCGTTAATTTTCCTCTTGATCGTGAGTTTCAAGTCCTTGACAGTAGCAGAATTCATGACCACCACATCTTGATCACAAATAAGACGAGTCAAGAATTTTCTATTGGCATATAAGCTGTTTAAAAAATTGTCTAAAAGGAAAAGATAAAAAGAGGATGTATATATTGTGTACCCAAGGAAGAGCCATCTAATTTAAGGATGGAGATGCGCATGGCACTGCCTAGCTCCAGGCTGATGAGGGTGTCAACGTCTGCTAATGTTGGCTTCTTCGGGACATCAGCAAGTATTGGATCCTCAAGGAGTGTGGTTAGTGTTGATTGTAGCCTTGCCTTTTTAAAATTATCGCTGTTGTAATCACCCAACACTTGTTCACCCTTTTGACTTGGTTCTGCCATTTTAGCCAATCACTACTCTCCCTCTTTCTCGTGTTTTCTCTTAAGGTCCTGTCTTGATTAAATAAGGAAAAGAGATTTCACAGTATTACAAACTAGCCGGAAAGCAAGAAGCAGATAGAAAAGGCTGCATTTATTATTCATTCCTTATGAGCCCTGTGCATTTCTCTCTTGGTCGTGACTTAATTCAAAGAGAGGATCAAAAGAATAGCTTCTTTTACTTTCCCTGTTTTGCTTTTTAGTGCAGCATTAACTACTTTTCTCGTTCTATATTCTCTCTGTTAGCTCTAAATTCCCTCATGAATATAAAGACATTATAGCAGAAATACAAACCGAAACTTGATATAGCAGTCATTTGTCTCAAAGACCATGTACAGCAGTCATTTTTTTAAAATAAGTGCGAAAGTATATTGTTATAGGCATCAAGAGAGTGCCGCCCATGGATAAAAAATTTACATGTCAATCAAGTTATCCACAAGGTTCATCATTCCAGCATAGAACAAAGAGGATGACCCAGTAACAAAAGACCAAGGGTCTAGAACCCCGTATTAAAAAGAGGATGACCCAGCCCATGTACAGCAGTCTCTTCTTCAAACACTTGATGGGCAATAAAATGCATAAGTTACTTCCGATTGTTCACAGGAAAAAAAAACTCAGAAATTTGCTCTTCTGGGATTTCTAATTAAAAGAATTAAGAGAAAAACATAAAGCTGGAAAATTTTCAGAACTCCCATCTGAAAAAGAAAATAACCCACAATGAAAGGGAAGCAAGAAAGTTTCACCGTGGAGGAGAACTAGAAAAGAAAGGAGGAATGTCCCATCTGGGAGAGTAAGACAGAAGTGAGATTAAAGATATCCATGAACTCACATTAAAAAAAAAAAAAAAAAGGAATGGACTTTCCAAAGTTCCAAAGAAGCAGCCGATTCAGGAATGAGTTTGACCAAGCCCTGACAAACAAAGAATCAATCAGCTCTCTCCTTCACCTCTCTCTCAATCCATGGGGAAATATATTAATAACATTCAAAGTTTAGCAAAGTACATAAAAGATATAAAAAAGATTTAGATGTTTCCACAACTGAATTTAACAAGAAGATCAAAATCAAATCGAGTATTATCTTTACGCATTTTGTCAAACACATGGTGTGCATCCAGCTTGCACCCCATCAGTCAGCAAAATGCTCATTTTTTTCCAATGAAAGTGATTAAAGATTTTAAAAGAAAAAAAAAAGTAAACCCAGTCCCTAACTTCGCACCATTGCCACTCAAACCAAACCCAAACAAGCTACTATGATTTAATCAACTAAACTGAATTTCATCATTTATATGTATCAACCAAATTGCAAAAGAAAAAATCACAGAATCATAATTTGAAAGAAAAAAAAAAAGGTAAAGGAAGAGTCTTACCGTGCAGCAACTTTGGCTGCTGGGTCGCGGGGGATGCAACTGGTCTCCCAAGTAGCAGCCTTTTGTCGCGACTGAGAATAGGATTCAGTGATTGGGAGAGACGAAGTGAGGAGGCATCGATGGCGGTAAGAAACAGAACAGACAAGACAGGTTCTACGAAGAGGGACACGCTGGGAGAGAGGAAGCCAGCAGCGCCACCGAGTCAGTGACTCAGTAGAGAGTCGGACCAGAAAACAGGGCGGAGACTGAAATTTCTGACCGAATAATTTTCGGGTGAGCATTCTCCGGTCTAAATAAAACAATCGAACCGGACTAGGTAACAATTCGTTTTAGCCTGGACCGGATAATCTTCAGTCTATATTATCCGGTTTGGTCTATTCTTTAGTTTAGAAATTTCTGAACTGAAATTTTTAGTTCAGATTAATTTATTTATTTAAAAACTAACATCTAAAAAATATCAAATATATAAATAACATATATTACATACATTATAAAATAAAATATATAAATATTAAGTATCACTACAAGAAGACCATTTTTTTTGTAAAAAAATTCTTAAGATTAAATATTTAATCTCCTAAAAAAATTTCAGTCAAATTAAATTGCTCATAAAAAATTAAATATTTAATTTTAAAATTTAATAACTAATTTAAAAATTAAAGACCAAATATATAATTATATATATATAAATATCTATAAATAAAAATAAAAAAATATATTTTTATTGGGAAATAACGCCCAGGGCAAGTTTCCCGCGGAATCCCTAAACCGAATATCCTGAAACCAAAGAGTTGACATCGTCGACAAATTGTTTTATTCCTCTTTGAACTCACCGAGTGGGACCCACATCTCATTATCCATAAACAACTTCTAAAGTTCCTTCCTTTATTTTCTAAAAATTATTTCTTTTGAGTTTTGCTTTCCTGGGGGGATTGAAAATCTGAAATAATTTTCTTCGCCAGGAAAATCCGAAAAACCAAAAGAAAATTTAAAAATTCCCCAGTTTTAGTCAAATCTCTTGTACCCCGTGCCTTGTCTGCTTGTACCTCGGCTCGTCATTGTCAATGAACTAATCAAAACAGTGAAAGATTTTCTTTTTCTCTGTTTCTTTTTCCGATAATTTTGAGATTTTGGTTCCTTTCTGGGAAAGCCAAGTATAAAAAAGTCCTCTGTTTGTGAAAGTGTAAATCGTACCTGAATCTTTCTTGCTTTTCCCTCTGTGTTCCCGTTTAGAAGATTTGATGGAGCGTGACGGGTGGGACAATGGGAGGGTGACGTGCGGCTCGTGGATCCGGAGACCCGAGAATGTCAATCTGGTCGTTCTGGGAAAAGCGGGGAAATCCGGTTCTTCCCCTTCCGTCATCGAAATCTTCTCCTTTGATCCCGTCACGACTTCCCTCTCTTCCTCTCCTCTGGTATCTCTCCGTCTCACTTTTGTTTCTTTTCCTCTTTCTGGAAAATGGGCGTTTCCAAATTTGTGAAAATGATGGAATTTACTAAAAAAATGGAGGTTTTATTTCTTTTTATTGCTTGTAGCGATGAGGGCATTTTTGGATACATCTCCTTTTTATATTCAAGAAAAGCAAGAAACTGTTTCTTTCCGTCTTTATACGAAAGAAATGCAAAAGGTGTGTTTTAAAACGGATAAAAAGTTTTTTTTTTCCTTTTGTCCTTGTACTTTTAAATGAGTTTCAGGTTTTCAATTCTTCAATAGCAAGAATATTGTGCTTCTTGGTTTTTTATTGCTTTTTGGTTATTAAATTTTCAGGTTTTGAAGTAAATGTCTTTAGATTTTGATTATTAAATGCAGTATTTTAGGTTGTATTATAGTTAATTTGAGGGGTTATATATATTTTTTTCTGGCTTGATATTTTGTTTTAGGCTACCCATGTGCTTGAGCATATCGATGGTGAGCCAATAACCATTGCAGTGCACCCTAGTGGAGATGAATTTGTGTGCTCTACCACCAACGGTGGCTGCAAGTGAGTTTCTCTGTTAAATTTGTATCAGGGTATTGGAAGGTTGTTGTGCTGGGACAAGTTTATTCTTGAAAGAGGAACTGAGCCTATGAAACTCACCTAATTGAGTTCTTATTTATTTTCCTGTATAGTTGAATACTAAAATTTTCCTAACTGTTAAATTGGTGTCTTCGTTATTACTATAGAATCGTGATAGATAATTTTACGACTTTCAGAATTCAGACAAACTAATACAATATGTCTCTCCCCTACCATGTAATCTAAATTTTTGTATTACCAGTGAGTCCTGTGAAGCTATTTCATGTTGAAAGTTATTTTGGTTAACGTTTAAAGAACACTGGGACAATGCCTCAGCAACACATTGCTGTAATAAGTGGTCTTGTCGGTTTGTTCACCTTACCTTTTGCTTGTTATGTTTGGAGAGCTATGCCTGAAACTTTGTTGGTTAGGTTTTCGAGTTCATTGGTGCATGTGGGAGATCTCAAGTTAGTTGGATCATTCTCTACTGATGGACAGCAGACTTGAAGTGTCACGAAATTTCTTACCTCAGCCCTCTCATTCTAATAATTCTTTTTCCTACTTCTTTAGAGAGAAAGATCATGATCCTATCTACTCTCTGCTGTCTCTAGACTATGATTAAATGGATTTGGTCTCACTTTTACAGTGAAAACAAGTATCTTTTCCACTTCGACTGTTAGATATTTTGATAATGAAATTATAGATACACTTGTTTTAGTATACGGGAAATCCTTCCAATATCTTTTTGTATTTATTTATTATAATCTAGATCTAATTAGTTGCCTCCCAAGTTAACATCCCAATGAACTCTGTGGTTCAGGCTAGCTAGTACTTTGCCTTATAGTTTCTTTTTTTTTTAAGGTTATTTGAGCTGTATGGTCGAGAAACACATTTAAAGTTGTTGGCTAAGGAACTACCTCCTCTCCAGGATGTCGGTCAACAAAAATGTTTAGCCTTCAGTGTAGATGGATCGAAATTTGCAACTGGTGGAGTGGTAAGCAATAACTTGTGATCTTAAGTTATGTTTTCTAACTTTAACTTGTCTGTATATGTATATGGTTAAGACCCATCTCTTTTTATCAATTTTAGGATGGGAATCTCAGGATTTTTGGGTGGCCAAGCCTGCAAATCATTTTACATGAGCCTCAAGCACATAAATCCGTGAGAGATATGGATTTTAGGTCAGAATAAAACTATTTTTTTTGTATTCAACTCCTTGTAATTGAGCAAGGGAAGGTTTTTTCTGCCATTATCAAATCAAGATTTTGAAGTAAAAATGTCAAATTAAGTGTCTTATAAAAGAATGACAAAAGTTATGGATCTTATTTATAGTAGTCCTTTGGAAGAATTTGCCTAAAGAATGAATAGAAAAATAAAAAATTTTGAGTAAGGAAATCTTGATTGACAAAAAATCCAGTGTTATAATTGAAAGTTTAAACAAGTTCTTGTATGTTATCTCAGCTCGATACTGAATTTTTTGGCCTTCTTTTATCTGTCCTATTGTAGCCTAGATTCCGAGTTCTTAGCTTCAACATCTACTGATGGTTCAGCAAGAATTTGGAAGACAGAAGATGGTGTTCCTCTGACAACTTTGGCTCGCAATTCGGTACTGTATATTTAAGGGGAAAATATACTTTAGAATGACTTATATATCCCCACCTTTTACTAGCTGCACTTTCATTTGTAGATACACACTTCGCTCCGATGAACTTTACTTTTTCTATTTGCTAGTAGGAGAAGTGGTCTGTTATTTTTTAAATTTAGAACAAAAAGCTACACTAACAAACGTAATACTGATTCGAAGGTTACAGTACTTATTTGAAATTTTGGTTGGAAAAAAATAATCTATTGTCATTTTTTTTTTCTGAGAAAATTCTATCATAAAATTTTCTCTTTTCAAGAGTTGAAACTTATGTTAGAATAATGTTATGGAGTATCATGCATATCTCAAGTGGTCATAATGCCACTTTGGAATTCGCAGGTGGCAGTTGAAACGAGGATTATGTCAATTATCTATTGGATATTTTAGCCTTAAGAGTTGCCAAACAATTTGTGCTGTTTCAATAATTTTTTTCGTAATTGTGCCTGATTGTTCTTCTTCCAGGATGAAAAGATCGAATTGTGTTGCTTTTCAATGGATGGAACAAAGCCATTTTTGTTTTGTAGCATTCAAAGAGGTAGACTTGTTTATCATTTGAAGGCAAATAAATTGGATCATTACATCTTATAATTCGCTATGGAACTTATCGATATCAATGGGAGCAGGTGATAAATCTGTAACTGCGGTTTATGACATTAGCACATGGAACAAAATTGGGCACAAGAGGTTGCTCGGAAAGCCTGCTTCCACAATGTCCATCAGCCTGGATGGAAAGTATCTTGCTCTGTAAGCACATGGCATTGCTCTTTCTTTTCTTTTTTTTTTTTGAAATAAACAATATTGTTAACAAAGGCACCAAGGAGGTGTCAATCCGCATACAAGATATTTAGATATCAATTAGTAAATCAATAAGCTTCCCTAAATCCTCCACCGAGTACAAAACATGATCCAATAACAAAAATTCAAAGGTTCAGAACCATTTATTCTTAATTAAGTCAAAACTATTCTCCTCTTCCACCCCTTCAAAAACTCTTACATCCCTAACTTGGTATTGGCTCTCTGGAATTTGTTGTTATTGATTTGGCTACAGTTGAGTGAAGTAATAATTTTTTTCCGGTCTGTAATACTCTCTCTGATATCTAACACCATTCATAAATACTGTTGTTACAATTTCCTTTTCTGTAATTATAATAATATTATTATATAAGTTATGAGATAATCTCACACTTCACCTACTAATTGATATACGCTGACTTACCAAAGACATTATTGAGTGCATTGTAGCGTATGTCCATGGTTTTTGCTACTCACTCGGTCAAACTCAATATACGAGAAAAAAAGT
>NW_019014564.1:761738-774320 GCF_000150535.2 Carica papaya
TAACATTCCCAAAATCCTACATCCTATTTTATATATGTCGTAGAACCAAAGATCCCACAACATGTAACTGTTTATCTTCAATCCTAGTTAACTCCCTTTCAATCCCCTTAAAAAGCTTTATTGTTCCTCTCTTTCTATTCCACCCAAAATATGATTCATCTATAACCGATCCCTTTATGACCCAGCTTATTTCCAACAGGTCATAAACCATAGTCTATAGATTAGATATCACCAGGCACCACAAAAGAATATGGTTACATAAATCCGCTTTCATTCTTGTATAAAAAGCGGCCATCAACCATAATTTTTCCCATTCTTATGTTAATATGAAGAATTGATTATGTATGGAAAAAATGTAAGAATTGATTATGTTAATATGAAATAACCTGTTTTTATCTTCTCTGATTACACTAAACCTTTTTCCTGAACTACAGGTTGCATACATGTTCTGGGTTCAAGGCTATGCACTCAATGAAGCTTACAGTCTGCTGCTGGTAGTTTTTCCTTTGTTCTGATTTATTCATAAGTGTAGGAATTTCCCTTCTATTTATGGAACTGCATCTTGAAAATTTAATAGTAACTGGCCATATAGTTTCTTCATTACAGTTTTAATTCTGTTCTGGAGTATTTTGGAGATATTATCTCAATGTAGAGCAAAAATTTCTAGAGTGAATTAACCTGTATGTGGAGATTCAAAGGAAATAGTGCCAAATATCGACTACATAGCTACAGATCTTAATGACATTTCTCGAGTAATTATTGTTTCTTTCCTTGCAGAGCAAACGCTCATGCTTCCCAAAGTTGGATGCTATCAAAAGTGCAACAGCTGATATTGTGAGTCGTCTTCCTTTTCCAAGGGATGAATTTAGGCTTGACCCTCCATTTTCTTTCGTGGTGATTTCATTCATTGATATTTATCCTCTCTTTGGATCAATTCCATATATGTGACTTGGCAAAATTATGAGGAATGAAATATATTAATTTCTGCACCTTTACAGTAAAAGTTAAAAATTAAATGGAAAATGCTCAAAGCCTTGCTTACAAAAATTGCTGTCCAAGTTCATTAGAATCCATGTGACAGAAACCATAAACTTTATTTGTTGTTGCATCTGTGTATGTTTGCATGCAATCTCTGTCTCTCTCAGGCATATAGATTATCCTAAAACCTGAGCTCTCATCCTTATAGAGGACTGCACATTTTGAGAGGGGAAGAGAATGTGATTATGCTGTTCCTTTTTTATCGCATTAAATAAAATTGCTGATCCAGAAAACTACTTTTTTGCCCCTTAACTAATATGGTTAAGAAACATTCTGTAATATGTTCACATAAGTGGTTCAATAAACATTAATTAATATTGTAGTCTATTTTAGTCTTTTTGTTGTGCATCGTCAGGTCTTGAAATATCCCACCTGCAAAAGAATTGTTATGCTTTACAACCAAATGTTTGTTTTGCTACCTATGGTAGCACTTTTAAAAAATGGACAGAAATAAACTAGAATAGCAGTTATTATCCTGATTTGTTTTCGCTGATGATATTATAATTTGTGAAATAGAATTCTCAAAAAAAAATTCTGAAAGAGAAATCCTAGAACCCGAGCTCTTCTTTCTTTGCTTTACATTCAATAGAAGCATTAATTGAAACTCATTCATTATACATATTATCATTTTGAAGCTTACAGGGCTCAAGAAGAAGATTGTGACTTTGGCGTGGAAAAATGGCAATTGCTCTACAGTAGAAGTTTCTGGACTTGATATTGGATGGGGGCAGGTATATTCTGTCCTTTTAACAGAAAAAAATTGACAAGAATTCCTTTTATGATTTTCAAAAATAATTTTTTATCTACCATCAGTCTTGGAAGTTGTTTGGAGTTGCTAATAGAAATGTGCTTAAAGTGTTTGGTGCTCATACATAGCTCAAAACACTCACATTAGGTGCCAAACACTCTCTTAATATCTCAAATGCCTGGACTCTATGTAGAGCTGCAAGATGATACTGGTGTCCTTTTTCATGGACAGCTCTAAGTGCCACCATGCTGCATCAGCTGTCTTATAAACTTCTTATAAAAAATTTTTACTAGACTTAGTAGATATATTTTCTCTATAACAAGAATCATCAAGAAGTCAATATAAGATGGTAAATATAAAATATGGGAGCTTGTTTTACGAAAAAAGGTGTCTGAGCGGGAAAGATACTTCAGATTGGTCCTTAGGTTTGCATCTGTATGGCAGGTGCTAAATTCATGGCAACTAAACTCTGAAAAAAGATATGGTTTCCTTGAAGAAACAAGCAGCCAATAGTCACCGTTAGTCCTGTCTATGCATCACATTTTCATTTTGAAGGCTTACAAGATGGCAGCTCTATTGACCTGTAATACCAGAAAGGACTAGTCTTTCTGGCTGATGTTTCTTTTTTTTTTTTTGAAAAAAAAAAAAAGGAAAAAGCTTGTGGCTTAGCAGATCTATGAATTCTTACTTTTTTATTTTAGCCTGAAATGCTCTATTGGTCCATTTCTTACTAATAATAAAGTCCACTGTCTGATGGGGATTGTCTCCAATTATGAGTATGGTTGCTAGGAGAATATTGGATTACTTACCTACTGAAAATAACATCATATTATTTGCTAATTAGTATCCACATATATTTTTTTGTTGAGACACCTGCTTAATGTTAGCAGTTTGTGTTTTTTGCTTGCCTTCGGTAGATGCCAAAATTTGGAGAATATGTAGTTTGTGGATTGACTTTTCCTAACATGGTCTGTAAACCTCTTGAGAATTTGAGAACAACGTTTGGAACACTTAACTATTCCGGATTACCCAAAAAAGAAAAGGGGATTGACTTGATTATTACCCTTGTTATATATTTTGATTACATTTTTATTAGAAACAGGTTCTTATTTTTGCTGTTTTTTTTCTCCAGAGAGTACCTTTGAAGTTCGACTCAGTACAAGGTTTATGGACTCTCAAGAGAGAATTGCCGGTAAGTGAGTTTTATGAAGTACATTTTTAGTTTTAAGAATGTTTCTTCTAAAAATTTGGCTGCATTTGGCGTACGAAATTTTTATTTCCTATACGTATATTTCTATCTTACATACATATAAATATATATAGTATCGAGATATACATAAATGCATACATGATATGTATATAACCTTTTATGCATAGCGTGTGGAAGATAAATATTAAAAGTTTCATGCCTTAATTTTTACGTGTTGAAAGGAAAGTGTTTTTGTGTTTCATTTTTCATTGTCCTCTTATTAGTGCTGTTAATAAATGTGCTGAATACATCCTGTTACACGTTACTGGATTTTTCATTTGAATTACCCACAGGGAATGTCAGTTTAGAAATTGAAATTTCAAATCAATATAAGCAGAACATTGCATGATACTACCTCTTGCTTTACAGGAAGGGCGCTACGAGTACAAGTATATAATTGATGGAGAGTGGACATGCAATGACTTTGAGCTTGTTACAACTCCTAACGATGATGGCCATGTGAACAATTATATACAAGTAAGTCTCAACTGTCTAATTTATGTGTGGAAAAATTTAACACTAAAATAAAAGTCCAAAATGTAAAAGACAAAAAATTGATTGCTAATAATTCTCTCAAGGGCATGGGCTCCTCTTTGGACCAATTGTTAACCTCTATTTAGCAAATTTAGAATTTTTATGAAATTTATTTACAAATTATAGTTAATTCAATTAGGAGAAGGTCTAAACTTCATTGAAAAATTGACCTTAAATAAAATTTTACGTGGAATAGAAGTGATGTATTCCAAATTCCATCAATTTTGATATGGTTTAGAATGGCATTATCTTAATTCTAGACTAAACTTTTAATGGGGACTGTTTTTATTCATCATGCTAATGTGTGTTTAGGAATGTAATTCTATGAAATTACTAAATTTATACCAAAGATAATCTTCACTTAAATTTCATATTCCATTTGCAGTTCTCTTGCGAGAATTTGTTTAATCCATCTCGTAGGAATAGTCAATCCTACAACATAAGGAGACATATCAATCATGAAACAAATTTATGATTGACTTGGAATCAAGTCTTCGATATATTCGAAAGTCGGATAGTCAACTCAGAATTTAGTCAAGAAACCCTATTTGATGATTAATGTTGTCTGTGTACAGGTTGTGGATGATGATCCAAGCAATGTCGCTGCAACATTGAGAGAGCAGTTAACTAGTGAGGATCCTGATCTTACAACCGATGAACGAGCGAAAATAAGACAGTTCCTTGAAACTTGTCCTGAAGATGATGAATAAATTGCAAATACAAGAGAAAGGAAGGTGTTGTCTTTCTATGTAAAGTAAGATGATAGAAGAATAACTACCAAGAATAATATCTGTACCATATATCATCGTGAAAATTTTGCAGCAGTCACTAAATATAAATAAGCTGGCTTCTTTAAGCTTTTATATTTAACACCCACGACTTTATTCTTGCACCGATATTACTCACAAACATATTGACGGCTAATGAATTTTCTGGTGTTCCAGTCTGTCTCCACCGGGAAAAATGTTATATCATCCCAAGGATTTCGATGATGGTAGAAGACAATTGGTAAGATTATTTTTGGAATAAATCGTTGTAGAGTTTGTTTATAAATTTCCACTATATTAAATTACAAAATAATGTAAATTTTATTTAAAAATTAAAAAAAAAAATGAACCTCATTGATATTATAATTTGATTTGATATTGGCATTCTCTTGTTTGGATATATATATTTTTTTTAGTGGAACTTGGATATAATTTTTATTTTCAATAAATATTAGATCTAATTTTTAATTTGTTGTACCTGTTTTAATTAAAAAAAAAATTAATTATTATAAATTTTTTAATTTAAAATTTTAATAAATTTATTAAAAATTAATTTAATTTAATTATTCAAGTAAATTATATCCAATATAATTTTTAAAAGACAATGATTGGTGAGATTGATGATTAGTAAGAGAAGTTTTTCTAAGCTCTCAAAACGTTTAGATTGGTAGGACTACATAACATGTTATGACAGCTTTGTTTGTGATCTGCCAGCTTTTGTCCTTTCCCTCTTTCCCTTGACTAGATCTAAACAAATGGACCCAGGCGGTTCACACTCTTTCCTCCTAATTCTATAAATAATTTGATTAACTAATTAATTAAATTATTATTATCATTATTATTATTAAATCTTCAATGCCTATATTATTAGATAAGCTTTGAAATGCTACAACAACTATCTTTGTCGAACATTAATTAGTTGACGTGCTAAATTAAATCAGGTGACCCAAAAAGGAACTTACCAAATCCCATTTGATTAAAGAAGAGAATTCAATGTTAGTGTGTTGAAATTAATGAAAACATCTTACAAGCCAACGGTTTGGTCTTTCTTATGAATGAATTAATACTGCCTAATTAATTTAACAAGATATTCATTTGGTATTCTTAGGTTACTAGGTTTTGTGTAATGACCAATGTCAATGTGTATGATAGGTCGGTTCAAATCTTGTCGAAACATTATTAATACAATGTGCTAGTAGTTTATCAGTCTACATCTTACATAAATTAAATAAACATGATATTAATAATTTGATTAATTTATTATTTGTTACAAAAACTTTTTTACGGTTTTTTAAATTTATGTTAATTTCGTTAAACATAATACTGCATAAAAATTATAGAGTACTTTTAAAAGAATTTATGAATTATATAAAAATATTATTTTAAATAGAGTAAAAATATTTTTAATAAAAATATTACTTTAAGATTTAATAAATATTTTAAAGTTAATTTTATTGAAAATTATAATATTATTATTTATAATAAATAAATATATTTATTAGAGATGAATAGCAATAAAGTTAAATTAAGAAATTAATATTGAAGTTTAGATAGATAACTGTTACACTTTAATTTTTTATAAAAGATATATAACATAAATGATGTGTGGATGGAGATATATTTTAAAAGAGTAAGAGATGAGCAAGAGAAATTTATTAGAAGAATGAGGTATAAGTGAATAAATATGTTAACATTTTATAGATGTTATAATGGGATAATACATTAAAATGCTCTTGTACTATTTAAAAAGTTCAATTCCATCTTATTATTATTTTTTATTTAAATATTGAAGTTTTATATTTTATTCGAATAAATTCTTATCGATAACAACGCATATTAATGTTATATAAATGCTCGCATGATAAATGACGGGTGCATTTATACATGTAGTTTTAAAAGTGTTGCTGGAATGACAGTCAGGTCGTCACCAGCAATCACTTTTTTTTTTTTAAATTTTTAAAAAAATTATAAATTAAATAAAATTTTATCAAAAGCAATTAAGAAACATAAAATTAGAGAAAAATTCTCAATGCCAATGTTAATTCAATATTATTGATTCCCTGTCTAAATATTATTATCTTACTCGGTGATATTCGTAAATAAAATTTTGTAATGACATAATTAATAAGATAGTAATATTTATTAATTTTAATATTCACTTTGACTAATCTTTTTATTACGTCCGCATATATTAATTTCATATCATTTTAAGAATACATATTTAAATAGATAAATAGTATAATTTGAATTTATTGATGTATTATCGTGTTATATAATTTTTTAAAAAAATTTATTAAAAATTTAAATAAATAAATTATTTTTATATATACATGTAATGAATTAAAACTTAAATTTTGTTTTATAGTAAGTAATTTAAATAGATAATTGGTATTTAAAAAAATAAAAACTTTGACCTGTCATATTCCAGTGTCACTTGTATATATGTATATAAGATAGTGAATAATGTATGTAGTAGATTTTATGGCAATCACTAAACGAAGTCGATGTTCCATAAGCGCGTGAGGAAGATGGACCCAGCTCTTTCTTCCGTCTTTCGTTAGACTGAAAATCTCACTGATCCTTCGCCCACTCATCATCTAATTCAGCAGACCATGCAAAAATGGCAGCAAAGACAAATTTGAAGGAGCAGGAAGGGTAGGAAAGAATTAATAATGATATCAATCATCATTCCGTTTTCAATGCCAAATTCTCACTGTTTTACAACTTCCTCCTGTCTACTCAAAACTCCATAACATTTTCCTTCACTTTATCTTCTCCCAAACATCTCGAGAGAAAATTAAAATCCTTCCTCCGATGGGCCGGAACTCACCTCGTCTCGAGATCGACGGAAGTGGCGGTGGCAGTGGCAACGGCAATGCTACCAACAGCCACAGCAGCGACCTAGGGTTCCACTCGATCCGAGATCGCTTCGTCTTCAAGCGGAGCTCCAGCCACACTCGCGACCGAACCAGGTCTGCTGTCGACCGTCCTTCCGGTAGAAACCGATCACATCCTGTTGGCAGATCATTGAACCGTAAGGGGTTGCTCTCCCTGTTCAAGTTCCGAGGCGCATACCTTTTCTACATGGTGATTTTTTTCGCGGCGTTCGCGTTCGCCATGGCATCGATGCTGCTCCAAAGCTCCATCACCTCCGTGTTCGGCCAAGGGAACGAGAGGGGGAGATCGGTCAGAGACGACCTCAGGTTCGGGAGTACTCTGAAGTTCGTGCCGGGAAGGGTTGCGAGGAGGCTAATGGAGGGAAACGGGCTTGATCGGTTGCGCACCACAGTTAGGATCGGAGTTCGCGCCCCGAGGCTCGCTCTTGTGAGTTTTCTGATTGTATATGAATTTTTGGGTTCTTTTTCTTCATTGAACGTTTACTTTAATGAATACGAGTTGATTGTGGAATTTTGAGTAATATTTGCTTCTTTTTTCTTGTTCGTGGGAATCAATATTTGTTTTTCACTGTTTTCTTTTTCTTCTTTCGAGTATCGTATTTTAACAACTATGTTAAAAGGAATTGAAGCGCTTTTGCATGGAGACTTTTTGTATTAGAAGTTAGTTGGTGATTTTTATGATGCTAGTTATGCCGAGTTTGGGATTTCACTGGTCTTTACGATTGAAAGCAGCAAGGATCCAGTGTTCCATGCACTTGGAAACGGGATAAGGAAGAAAAGCAGGGTGCCTGGTAGTTGCAAATCTGGAATTATTGAGAACATCGGAAATTAGTTAAAAATCCATAACTGGAAGAGACGATAATTGAAACAAAAGTTCACCAAATAGATTTACTGAATGTGATAGTTGACGAATTGATTGAGTGATAATAGATTTGTTAGAAATAAACTGAAAAAGGAGTTTTAATAGGTGGAATTTGTAGCTGCTTTAATGCGGTGCTGCTGCTGACATGTGAGTTGTGATTTTCTAATTTATGGAGGTACTTAAATAGGAAAAAGGTATGAAATTCCTGTTTTATTCACCAATTACTCTTGTAATTGCAAATGTGGAATTGTTGAACAATTGTTCTGACTTCAGGTGTAGGGAAGTCCTTTTAATTGGAGCATAGTTGGAAGAGACAAATATTTGATACCTGATAGATTTAGTGAATGATCATTGACAAATTCATCATAGGTTTCTCAATGGTCTTAATCTTCGAATTAAAAAGAATTATAATGTGTTGGATTTGGAGCAGCTTTAATGTGGTGCTGTTACTGAAGCAATGTTCATGACAGTGATGATTCTCATTTTTAGAGTTCTTTAAACAGGAAAAAGGTGGGGCTGCCTGTTTAATTTTCACCAATTATTCCTTAAGTTGTGAATGTGTACATGAAGTTGATATTGGCCGTAGTTATTATGGCACTTGAGTTACCTTTGCAGAAACTGTTATATGGCTTTTGAATTTTCTTCCTCAGTTTGGGACTTACCTAGGGTATTCGGCTTCTTTAATAAAGAGATCTCATGTATTATTTATTGGTTTGCTCCCAACGTTCTACAATGGTTTTTGGAGTTTTGAAAATGTCATTATTTGTTAAAATTTCCTGGCCAAGCTATGTGGAACGACTGGTTTTTCATGGGGAAATATGTTACAGGAAACCTCTTTCCTGACAGATGCTAGGAAAGGCAGTTAAAAATTTTAGATCCTCCTCAAAACCTATTTCGTGATTTTAATAATTTTCCAATTCCCTAGCACAATGCGGAAATAGTCTGGATTGCATGGCAGTTTCTAAAGTTTCTTGAGACTTTAGCTTGCTGGATAGCTCAATTATCATGGTTCAAAATGCACTAACAGTCCATGACCATGGCCCAAGGAATCATGTGAAAAGGGCACCCAATAATCATTCTAAATAAATTGTTTGAAAATAAAGGAGCATGGACTATGTGTAAACTTACTAAATTTAAAATTTAGAAATAAAGGGTCGTGCAACCATTCAGTGGGAACTTTTTGATACTTTCTCTTCAAGTCACATATTGTTACCTTTTTACAAAAGGCAAAACAGTATAGTACTATTTACAAGGAACCAAAAGGGAGAGCCATGTGGAAGAGATGAGGTGTACACTGGGTGTACATACTGTGGTTAAGCTTTATAGCCTCTGCAGAACATGAAATATTCCTCTTTTTCAGGAATTAAGTGTCCGATAAGCAACAGTTTTTAAGGAACAGGCGAGAACGCTAGTGTTAATGAGCTTTGAAGTACTGTAAAACATAATGCTCCTTTGGAGCCATAGAGTAAATTTCACGTAATCTCTTGTCTTATGATTTATAACAGAATTTTGCCATGTGGAAATGATATAGTCAATGTCAGTTTAACTTATTTTTCTTTTTTAATGCAGTCTCTGGACTCTGGTAAAAAAATGTGAGAATTTTGGAGTATATTCTCTGTGTGTGAACAAGCATGGAACATGGTTTTTATGGTTGCAAAGTGATTAACCTTAGAAAGTCTTTTGTGCATGGAAACTGAGATTTATGCTTTCTTTTTGAGTATTTATGTATTCGAGAATGCAATAAAATATTTAGATGCAGTTTTCAGCCATTCATTAGTAGGGTATCTGACGATGCCATTGGTGCTTATTAGCACTTTGAAGCCTATTCAATCCACTTGTTCAGTAATGAACTAAGCATGCTTTTTTAAGAAAAAAATCAGTAACTTCCCCTTGCCTTTTATGTATTAAGCTTAAAGTGCTTATTTTTTAACAAGTTCAGTTGCCTATTTATTCTTAGATGTTTATATTTAAGTATTTAATTTTTATAGTAAGCATCATTGACCAAGTGTATAACTACTTTATTTTGTAAAGTAGTACCTATATAAAGTCACTTGTAAGCATATAGTGCTCTAAGCATATTTCTTCAAGCAATCCAAAACTCACTCTTAAGGGAATCATTGGGTTGAGATGGTGTATTTATTTAAGGTATTGTAGTGTTGAATGCACATCACTCTATAAATAGTTAGAATGTGGAGCTACTTATAATACACTAGACTCAAAGTTCAATTGCATTTTTCTGCACTTACATGTATTGAAATGTATATTTGATTTTTTTTTTGTTTTTGTGAAATTCAGATATTAGGGAGCATGAAGAAAGACCCTCGGTCATTAATGTTGATTACACTGATGAAGAATCTTCAACGGCTTGGTTATGTGCTAAAGGTGAATTTTCTACCCCTTGTTATATGATTACTCTAAAATTTGTTGTGATAATTTATTATTTTATCAGTTTTTAGATGCAAATTGGTGTTCAAGTTTATGTTAGGAATATGTTACACGATTTCTCAAAAAAGAAGAGAAATATGTTATATAACCTATCTCTGGCAGTATAATAAAGATTTATGCATGGCTCCCTTGTCAATGTAAGCTTGGTTAAATTGCAGGCAGTAGAACTGATTGTTTTATGCATTAAGGATTGGTTCCTACCCTTGGTTCAGAAATTTTTATGATTTTGAACATGTCTATTTGACAGATTTATGCTGTAGAGAACGGAGAAGCACTCTCAATGTGGGAACGGCTAGGTGGTTATGTTACAATTTTAGGTTTTGAGCAATATGGACATATTGATTGGACAATGTATGCTTGCTTTCTCTTGTTCAGAGGATTTTCCACTTTTATCTTAGATGTTGGTTATATTTCTAGTTTAGCTTTTAGATAAGATTGGAAAATGGTTTCTTTTTTCAGCATCTGTCTTTGTTTTTATTAGTTTGCTAAACTTGGATTGTTTACATCTGTGCATCTTCTGCAGTTTTGAAGGTATTATTGCTCATTCTCTTGAAGCAAAAGAGGCCATTACAAGGTAGTTGTTTTAGATATAATAAGCATAATCTCCCCTTAACTTTTTTTTTTATGATAGTAGAAGTTTATGTAATAAACAAAAACAATATTATGAATTTATAGATAGATAAAATAGATACGCAAATAAGAAATAGAGAATCTAAAATTTATGTAGCTTTTTTGAAGTGATATTTGATGTGATCATTATTGACTATGACAATGGTTTACAGTTTGCTGGGTATTAGTTGGGTGGGGGCTGGTTCGGTGAAGGAGGAGGTGTGGGCTTGGGGTGGATTGACAAGAAGAAAAAAGTATTTAGAATTATCTCCTTGACTATTTTTTGGGTGATTTGGAAAGAAAGGAATAGGAGGGCGTTTGATGGGTTGGAAAGGGATATTGTAAAGATTAAGGATAGTTGGTTCCACTATTTTAGTTCTATTTTTTTGGGACACGACATGTATAGGATTAATGATTTGGGACGGGTTATAGATAGCATTAATGAGATGTAAATACATTCAATACGGGTTGCACCCCCTTGGTGCTTTTTATTAATTTATTTTTCATTTTTTCTTTCAAAAAAAAATAATTGACTATGACAAAAAGATAGGGGAACAATATCCATAAACAGGGTTGCTTTTTACCCAAAATCCAGAACTATGATGCTTGCATATAATCACTCAAATAAACAAGGATGTTCACATAAAGGATCTTCCAGGTTAAATGGGCTTTAATAGATGCTGATAAATCGTCAGATAGTTTCAACTGAATGACTAGCTGACTGGATTTGAGCAAACTCGAGTATCTGGATGAGAAATGAGTAGATTTGAGGTTGGTTACAGAACTGGTATTGGCTTTTGTGAATGAAGAGCATTTTTGGATCTTGTGGATTTTCAGTTAACTTTGTTGTGGGAAAATGAGAGATATAGATAGATGGAGATAATGTTGTTATGTGAAGAGCAGTACTTTTGCAGAGAGATGTGAGGGTTTTGAATGGATGGGGATCAAAAGAGAAGCAGCACATGTGGGTTGTTAAAGTTGGTGAGAAGAAGAGAAAGGAAAGAAGGTGGAGGTAGCTTCTCGGAAAAGAGAATAAACAGCGGTAAAGTTGGAAATGGAGGTGAGAGAGGGGCTCTGTCAACTTGTTGATAGATGGAGGTATTTTAAATATGTGTAAGTGGTATTTTATACACGTTGCACGTGTATTCTTCATGATTATTGTTTGTGCACAATAAGTGTTTAATGGTGAAACAACTCGTAATTAGAAAGAAAATAAATTTATAAATTTAATGCGGAAGCATATAATAACGTTAGAGTTTACATTATTTACACAGAAATTTGAATGTCCAATAAGAATACGGAAATGTCCATTTCATAGGTTACATAATAAAAACGAAATAAACATATGAAAATAGTAAATAAATGTTGTGGGGAAGTTAACCTCCACTATCTATTGATGGGATCTGGGAGACACTTACTCACAACCCTCCTAC
>NW_019014564.1:785991-797669 GCF_000150535.2 Carica papaya
TAGAAACTTCAGAGGAATCTGGTTTAGTGGGTGAAAAACGAAGTGACAAAACTGCAGCTTCATTGTCAGGAGTAAATTTTGCTTCGATGGAGAAGGAAGCAGTGGAATGCGCTGCTGACTCACCCTTGGGAAATTCTAATTGCTCCCTCACAACAGAAGTTTTGAGGCACGGAACCCTTGTGAAAACTGATCTTGAAATTGAAGTATCTGCAAAGGATATCATATCACCTAAGACAGTTGAACAAAGCCAACCAAGTGATGAAACAAAGGTAAATTCTCACCTTTTTTATTTACTGGAGTGATCGCTTACCATAGTCAGCGAAGTAAATTTTGTATAACTTGTCACTTTGGATAACATGGACGGGCATGAAGCTGGAGACCTTACTTTAGAATCAGCCTTCTGTCTATTTTGGAAACCAGAATAAGAAATTTTCTCTTAGAAAATTATCACATCTACACTCATGATATTTGTGATCTGCAATCTTTTTTTCCCTTTGTATTGTCACTCATTGCAGTTTGTTTAATCTCTTAAGAATTTCTGTGGATTTGTTGGACATGCATTCTTATTTGGTGTTTCATTTTTCAGTCAACTCAATGTGCTTACTGAAAAGATTCGATATGTCAAACATTAGTATTAAGAATTAAATGACTGCCAAAAACAATTCTCTTGAAATACTATGTGCTACGAAAAATGCATCTATACTTCATGCTGAAACCCATGACAACAGGAATGATGATTGGAGCTATCGTTTTTATATTCTTGTGCAGAGTAATAATGTTCCACATAGCATCCATACCAGAACCGTCAATGTCACTAGCACCGGTGGCAGTCAGGTACCAACGATCCAGCCACCAATTTTGACTGGAAATAAGGATGATTTTCAACATAATATAAGCCCAGCAAAAGGAGTCAATACTACCTTAAAAAGAATCAAACCGTAAGTATTTGTGTCATTCCAATTACAATACTAGTTAGTGGCCTCCTTTTCAGGTAATCATCTTTTAGGATCACCATTTATTTTTTACTTGAAGATATCTAATTTCTCCTCTTGGTTTTTGACCACAGTGAATCTTGGAAAGGAGCATCTGATAATACTGCTGAACCAGAAACAAACCCTCTTTTGACAATCTTTAAATCTTTCATAGCGGCTTTCGTGAAGTTCTGGTCAGAATAATGTAGGTTGAGTGTATCTACTAGAGTTTTGTATCTGCAGAATCTTCATTGAACTTTCTAGAATAATGTGTATTACTTCGTATTTCTTTTGCATAGGAATATAGCTTATTTGTCATCGGTGTTATAATCCTTTTCTCGCACTCACCCGAATCAGTTTTCCTCGAGTAATGAAACCTAATGGTTGTGAAAGAGGTTTTTCCTTTTCTTTTTTGTGTTGTTTTCTTTTTCGGGGCATGAGATTGCTTGCTTCAGTTTTAATTCAGCCGTAAGAATGGATCTAATACAATCCAGGAGGAGAATTGTGGGAGCAGCAATCTCTCTCACCATGGGAGCCTGGATCTGCAAGTTTGTCAGCACAATTCTTGCCTTCTCTCTCTCCTGGTATGTTTCAGATTGTTCTCCTTTTTACAGTCCACGTGATTCATGCACTCATCAAGAGTTGACTTCAAATACAACCCTTCTCTCCCCTTTTTTTATTTTGATGATTGATCACGTTTTACAGACCTTAGAGATTCATTTGGTCATCAACAGTCGTATTCAAATGCAAGGAAATCCTTTGTGCGGACAAACTTGTCTAATGAGTTAAGTTATAAATCCGTTGAATTTGATATATCTATAAGATTGTGAATTTTATATTCTCAGTAAAATTCGTAATCGTGATATTTAAATAGAATATTAAGATTTTAATTACTATTACTTTTTATGTATCACTAATATATATGTATATGCTTGAATAAAAAAACATATAATTTAACTTATCGATTATTCAACAGAATTTCTATTTTAAGTTGAAAATTTAGTAAGTATAGGTGTATATACTGTATGTATATATGGACCTATAGAGTAAATATAGGTGCATGGTGTATGTAGAGCCAAGTGGGACCACATGGCCCCCTTGGCTCCTTCAATAGTTGCCCACTATCTACATTAATCTCATTTTTCCATATTAATTAATAATTTTATCATCTCTATGTTCATATTAATAAGTAATTTATAAAAAAAAAAATACTTAAAAACTTTTAGATAGTCAATATCTACTTATATAATAATAATAATAAATAAAAAAAATCATTAACACTTAACTATTATAAAGTGTACGGACACCATATGGTCACTATATAACAACTATAAAATAAACACACTTGATATTGTATGATAACTTTATACCTTCGCTAATATTTAATAGTTACCATAGTATTAAAAAAAATAAATTATTTCATTACTGTCAATTATGTGTCTATACGATTTTACATATTAATATATTCTAACATTAAATTAATATTTGTTACATATGATTACTATTTAATAATTGCTATATACTTTGTTATAACTTCGACATCAATATAATTATTATTATTATTATTTATTATCTTATTATATATTCTAAATTTTTAATTATTTTCTTTCAATGGTCCAAAGGTTGTCAATTATCATTTATCAAATATCAGCCGTCATTGGCCAAATGTCTATCGTCATTCGATAAATGACAAAATTAATTATGACGACCCAAAAAATAACAAAAGATACTAGCCATTAGAATGTAGCTAAAATTGATAATGCATACACATACATATACAATCATACTTAAAAGTAATATAGCTACTATATATACATAATTATTATCATTACGAGGGGTATTATAGTAATTATAATTATTATATTCTATTATATTTAAAATTGACGAGTACAAGTCTCCCCAAAACCACAAAATTTATTATATATTATGGTTTGATCATAACGTTTTAATTTAAAGAGGTCGAGAATAGAGCTTTGATAATTTAATTAAATTAAATTAAATTTTATTTTAATGAATCATAATATATTTTAATAAAATTTTACCCTAAATAAAATTAGATTTCGATCGTAAACTATAATTCGGATAACTACTCGAATAAAACCCATTCACGATAATTCAAGTGCGAAATCTAGTACCTTCCTAGGGCATCCATATACTTCTTTTTGTATAGTTGGGGTTTCATATACACATGGCTATTTACTATATAAATATAACAATTTCCATATAAAAGATGAAGTTAATTTGAGAGTCATTTTCAATTTTGAAATTTATTTTCTTTTTATAAATAATCAATTCTTGGACCCCCAATTAAAAGTGAGATTCTTGATTACAATAATTAATTTCTAAGATTAGCATTATCATTTCTATTTTTTGATAATCCCCCTTTGCTACAAATTCCTTCTTCCAAGGAAACTATCTTAGTAATAGTTAAAATCCCACTAGCATATGATTAGTAATTCACCCATCACCTTAATTATAAAGGGAAATTTAATTAAAAAATTAAATAAATAATTGTGTAGAATATCTGAAACAGCAATGTGATTAATTAAGTTTGTAAGCTAGCTATAAGTACTTGATTAATTTTGTCCTATTAATAATTAACATGCTCGAAATTTACGGATAATAATTAGTTTAATTATCAATATTGGTTATCTTCGTCAAAATAATAGATTTTAATTAGCCATGTGAATTTACGTGAAAATTATTGCGCATAAAACGGTATCAAATTAATTGAGTCCCTTTATGTAGAGACCCGGAATTAGAAGAAAAATAAATTCATAAATTTAATGCGGAAGCGATTAATAGAGTTAGGGTTTATATTTCTTACACAATAATTTAGAATGTTCAATAAGATTACGAGAATGTTCATTCTAAAAAATAAACGAAAATTAAAGAAATGAAACGAAAAGCGAGTAACTAAATATCGTAGGACAACTTTTACTAGTATTTGAAGGGAGTTTGGATAGTGAACTACTCACAACGCTCTTACTGATCGGGATCTGAATCTTGATCCTCTTTATCTGAAATAGTTAATGAAATGATGAGTTATACTAATCCAGTAAGAATATCACGGTAATCACAAATACAGAAAACTGAAAATTGGTAAAAATCATAAAATAACTAACAGAACACTTAATTTGAGTAAATTCATTTAATATAAAGAATATTATTTATTCCGAACTTACTATAACGAATTTTTCAAAATAACTTATGAAGACCTATATTTATATCACTCCACTTTCACACATAAAAGAATAAAAAATAATAACTTTCCTTCTTTACCTGCTTATTGGTACTCCTAGGGGTCCAAATGGATGCCATCTTACTCGTGAATCTAATAACCAATTTTAACAATTAACCGGTCGTCCTCATACTCCGTCCGATAATGGGCGCCAAACATTTCGTCGTCTCAATATCCCGTCCAGTATGAGGGTGAATAATATCTCTCAAACCTTTCCGGTAAGGGACTTCTCAATCCCGTCCAACTGAGGTAACATTCACGGTAAAGTTTCTTATGTACTGAGCTCATCTGCCTTTTTACTGAGTACCCAGTAAGTCTTTTACATACAAATTTTTATTAATAAACAACTAACAATTCATACTAATATCTCATATCACATTCACAAATCAATTAAATTACATTCATACTGACGGTATATAACCAAAATAATCAGATAAGTCGATAAAACGATTGAATGTATAAATTAAGAACATGTACTATACGAAAATCAAGCAAGTAGGACAGTACAAGAAGATAAACAGGAAATCAATACAATTGTAAACTAATCGATTTCGATTCTATTAGTAACCTGTAATTATTTTTAAAATTTTTCAAATTTTCACAAAATATGAAATTATCATTATTAAGTCTCAATTTACCGTAATATAGAATACGGTGAGGGATCATTACCTGGATCGGCGTTTCGAGATATCGAGCTGTCTAATATGCCTCCTAACGGGTATCGAGTTCCCTGAATTTTTCATATGAAATTCAAAACACTCGTCACACACCTAAAAATCCCTCAAAAATTCAAAATTAGTGTCCAAAACTCATTCTGGCCAATTTTTAGGGTTCCAACACAGCCGTGGTGCTGTGCTCCAGCGTCGACTCTGCTGTCCACGACGGAAATTTGCTTCAACCTAACCGATTTTAGTCAGTTTTGGCTGGTTTTGACTGATTTTGGCTGTATTCTTGCAGAAAAATATATTAGGGGTCTTAGTTGACCGAAAAATCTCAAAAAAAAACTGAACCTACCGGCGGGAGGACCTTTGGGTGCGGCGCCTCTGCTGGTTCTCCTTCGTGGTTGAGGTTATTTCTTCGGCTACCCTACGCAGAAAAGGACAGTGAACACAAGATCGAAAAATTATATGAAACATGAATCGACAATGAGCTTATTAGAGAAATTTTGAGGTTTTAGCCGCGAAAGCTCCGCCGAATTTTATCCGCAGTTTTTGGCTCACATGTCGTTTCTTTACTCCTATTTGTCCACAGGGATACTTGGAACCAAATTTTGAGCAGTTAGGAAAAAAATTTACTTTTTAGGCGGTTGGCGGTCGGCCTCCTTCTCTAGCGTCTGGTTCTTCTTCTCCAGCGAGGGTTGGCGGCTGAGGTTTAGGTTTCCATGTGATGTGAAGTATTTATAATCATTCAGCGTTGATCTAGACCGTCCATCACAATCGATCTCATTCGTCTGATCATGTCTAAGGAGAAAACGAATCTGAACTGTTCATCACGATTAATTTCGACCGTCCGATCGCACTTAAGGTGGAAACGGATCGAGGTTGTCCACGCGCACGAGATTGATCATGGGTCATCCAATCGTGGGGCACGTAGATCGCCAGCGTGGCCTCTCGCGTGGTGCTAATGTTGGTACGTTTGGTTATGCGGCGCGCTCCGGTTCGTTGAGGCTGTTGGATAGGCGGTTCTACATGGGCGAATTTTCTCTATTTGTATTTTGATCCTCTATTTTTAATTTTTCTTTAAAAAATACACTTCGAACTCAAATTTTCACCTCTTCTTTTCAAAATTATTTTCAATTTCATACATAATTCATTTTTTTAAAAAAATTCAATCAAATTAAAATAAAATAAAATTTTTAATTATTTATATATATATATTTCATAATCTGTAAAATTATCCCGATCTAATTTTCGGACCCGAGTGTTACAGTTTAATATTTTTTAGTTTGTTAAATTAAATAAAGAAAATGAATTAATTTTATTATTTTACTTAATTGACCCTTAGCAATTATTCTAATTTATTTATGATTGAAATTTAAGTTTTTACTGGTATCTTTTACAAGACTTATATAATATATATATATATATATATTATCATGTTCGGAAAATAAAAATAAAAATTAAAAAATAAGAGAAATTCAGTGGTTCCAGCTAAAAATTAACAGCAACCAAGAAATTATACTGTAGTTAGCTCATGTGTTTCTAATCTAATTAAGCTACAAATCAATTCAACCCACTTCATGTATAGAGATAATAATTAAATGAGATATATATATATATATATATATATATATGTGTGTGTGTGTGTGTATATACTCATCCATACTGGATTTGAAGATATTGGTATGGTGTATTATATTATATTCTGTCAAAAATAAATAAGTAAGAAAAGTTAAATACGCAATCCTATAAGAAAATTTTCAAAGGTATTTAATATTCTAATTCTCAATACTAATCATGTGAAAAAAATTTTACCTTGGGAAGAATATTTTAATAATATTGATTTTATTAAATAGTAAAATTTTATATTCAAATTTAACCAAAGAATATTCTATGGGGATCCCCACAAATTTAATTACACAAATTAAACTATTCAATTCTCCCATTACCCATGACAAAATATTGATTTTGTGTTAATTATTTAATATTTAATTATTGAAATCTATAAATTTTTATTAAAAATAGTATACCCGTATATAAATTTATTAAAATTTAAAAAAAAACACACATTGAAACAAAATAAATTTTACAAAAAATAAAATAAAATAAAAAATTATTTAGAGATATAAGTGCAATTTCTATATATAACTATACCAAACTATTAAATTCATTTTAAAATTCATTTTTTAATTAATTATAAGGTCCCACGTTTATGGTTTAGATCGTAATTAGATACTATTAAATTAGTCATCTACTTTTTAATTTTGATATTTGTAATAAAAAATTTCCTAAATTTATATTCCACTATAATTAATATTTTAAAATATAAACATTTTTTTATAAAAAAAAAAATACATACATAATGATAATCGCACAATCTGATTCGAAATTATAATCTTTTATAAATAGAGTAAGATTTTTAAACTTTGATTAATTTGGTTATTAATAATACGTATACCAATACAATATATTTTTTATTTTAAAAAAATAATATTAAGTAATGGTTGATTTTGTTATTAATAAAAAAATACTTTAAATAAAACATGGAATTAATTTCAAGTTACGTACCCATCTGGAATTTTGGAACTATTGCATGTTACTAACCGAACAAAAACAAGAAAAAGAAAAGGAGCTCGTCCATTTCCATGTACTCTCTCTCTCTCTCTCTCTCTCTCTCTCTCTATACATTGCTATATATATATGTGTATGTATGTATGTATGTATATATGTATAATATACAGCTAGATAACAGTCCATATTATGGAAGCATATAAAAATTTAAAAAAAAAAAAGAGGAATAATAACAATAATTTAATGTAGAACAGTTTACTTTTGTGGGTGATTCATGTGAATGGCAAATAATGCTTCATGTGCTTTAAATTTTGTTGTGAAAGTATCAATCAACTTTAACCCTCTAATCAAAGCTGTCAAAAGAAGATGAACTCCCCCACTTAACCCATCTCTTTTAATCCCTTTTATTAATCTTAATTATGTGTTAATACATAATTAACGTGTATAAGACAAGATACCCATAATTCTTTCAAGTCGAAATCATATATTAGCAAAATATAAATTATATTTAGTATGATTTTAGTCAGAATTGTATATTAACTTTATGTTATTGTTGTTTTTATTTTCGTAAAATGTTTTAAATTTTCTTATACATTAATGACGTGATTAGAGTTTTATAATTATTAAGAAAATATAGAGAGTTTATAATTTTTAAGATGTGAGGAAAATAAATAAATTAATGAGAGGGGAATAAAGTGGGCGAGTAAAAAGGTTTAATTAACCGCCGGGTAAGATTAGCAGATACGTTTGTTGGGCGAGTAGTGATACATTGACCTCGGAGTGCGTGGAGTTTTCGGCGCAGTCGTGCTGAAATCATTGCACGTGTTACGAAATTGATCCACCGAATGTGGCTTCATTTTTTAAAATATATATAGTTTTTTTTTATACTAAATATATACATAAATATATTTTAATAAGCTTTTCTCAATATTAAATTAAATGGGTAAAGTATAATTTCACCCGTATAAAAATTTAAGGTAATAATTTAATTTTATGTAAATTAAAAATTTTAAAAAAATAAATAGAATATATTATAAATTAAATGAGAAAATTTGAATTTAGCATATGGACAAAAAAACCCAAATAAATATTCGGACAATAAATTATGGTTTTGCATGCAAAAGCTCATGGGCACATGCAAATAATTAATTAAAAAAATAAAATAGATTTGATTTTTTTCTTTTTGGAATATGTTTCTTGAGTATGTTAGGTTTTAAATTAATATAATTTTATTCTACCTCTAAAATATAATCCAAGTTGGAGAAGAAATTGGGTAGATCTTTCGTTAATTTGAATGAAATTTATTTACATATATATATTTAAATACTTAAATAATAAAAATATTATATATTTAAATATATATTATCTAAAAAAATTAACTATTTTACACCCTCTTGATATTTTATCGAGTAAGAATTGTTCATTTTTTATTATTTAATAATTACATTTTTTTTTCAGATAAATATTAACAATCATCAGATCTAACTGAATGTATATTTTATATGATAATTTTACTTAGAATTTTAATATTACGTCTTGTTCAACCACTTTACTTAAATCTTAATATTATTTTTTGTTCAACTAAATTATTTTTATTTAATTTAGTACAATGATTTGATATATATAATTTAATCAACTATATTTATATTAAATTAATTCGGTAACCATAAATTTTGTATCATTACATGTTAATAAATGAATTAAAAAATATTTAAATAAAAATAATTAATTTTTTTTTTTTCAAAATTTATCGTATTTATTTTATATTAGTATGAACTAAAATCAATACGATATAAACCATTTAAATACACATAAAAATATTTGTTTACGAGAAAAGGGTTGATGGGGTATATTGTCATGAGACTACGATGATTGAGATTTGACCATGCACGTTCTTATCACGGTCATGCATTTATTAAAATCAATATATATATATATATATGTGTGTGTATATATATATATATATATATATATACACAGCATGGTATGTATTTTTGAAATAATTACAAGAATAGGTACAAAAAAAAATTTGAAAAATAAAATAAAAAAGAAAGGAGGAGGAGGAGGAGCGTGATGGGTAAGGGAGACAGTTCACGTGGAAAGATTCATTGTGATGTTTGGTTACCCAATCCAACTTCTCCATTTTTATATTACAAAATTAATATTAAATTAAATTAAAAAAGAGATCTGCTCCTACGATACCTGTCTTTCTCTTCCACCCTCTACCCATTTGGTATCCTATGCTTCTTCTTATACACCGTGTATATATATTCACACACACACATATATATATATATTATATTATATGTATTGTAATTGTATTTCTTCCTAAGTCAAGGTATCTTTTCCACTCGCATTTGATGAGAGTGAAAACCACTTTCGCCTCCGTTTTGGGAAGTGTAATTGTGTGATTATCTACTCTTTATTACAATTAATCATAATATATATATGCATATATAATATGTATGTGCGTGGGTTATTAATAGTCCGTATTAGGGTTGGAAACTCGACCCGTATCACTTTAGATACGATTTTAGAATTTTCAAAAAATAAAAATAAATCATAAATTAAGTGCGGAAGCGAAATAATTAGTTAGACGTTCTATTTCTTATACAATAACTTAAAATACCAAATAATGTTATAAGAATTACCATTTGAAAGAAATACAAAAAAAAAAAATTAAGGAAATAAACAAACAATAAATAAAACTGGCATCCTACTCGCAATCCTCTTGTGGATCAGGATCTGGATCCTGATCCTCTTGATATGAAATTGTTAATAAATGAATGAGCTACACTACCTCAGTAAAAATATCACGCTACTCACCGACACAGAAATGAAGGTTGATAGAAAAATCAAAATAACTAATTGAGCTCTTAATTAAGCAAATTCATTTATTATAAACAAAATCGTTTACCGGCTACTTATCATAACGAAATTTACAAAATAACTTATAGAGACAATAACATAACACATATCATGATTTCATATGCAATTAGTTGGAACAATAATTTCTCTTTTATCAGCCTACTAGTATTCATGAGAATTTATAGTGATGTCCCCACAACGCGTAAACTATTTCCTTTAACATTTTTAATTAACGGACCGTCCCCATACCCCGTCCAATATGACCGCCAAATTATAAAATCTCAATACCTCATCCACTATGAGGGTGAAACAGGATGTCTCCATACCCCGTTCAGTATGAGTGCCAAATTACCAAACATCGATACCCTGTCCGGTATAAGACTACGTTCACAGTAGAGTTCCCTATGTATCCGATCCGTCCACCATCTCCCAGGATATTCAGTAAAGCTGTTGTTTCGTCCATTCACTTAATCACACAGTTTTTCGTTTACTTTTAATCCTCAATTTTCCAATTCAGCCGTAATTACATAAAACAAACAATACATGCATTTAAAACTATAAAATTGATCAATCAGATACTATCATGCATTTAAACTGTAAAATCAATCAACAGAATCAACAGTGAATAATTCTCGATTTTGCCTTCATTAGTAACCATTAAATAATTATGGGTATTTTTTAAATTGCACAAAATACCGTATTATTATTAATTTGACTTTAATTCCATAACAGAGAATATAATTAGAGATTCTTATTCAAATTGATGTCCGAAAAGCTAAACTTGTTGACTACGCATACTGGCAGTCCCTAAATTCTCTAAATTTTTCTTCGGGAATTAAAGCGTGGTATAAGTACCTACAAATATCCCAAAAATCCAAAATCGGTGTCAGGACCTCCTTTTAGTCAATTTCAGAATTCCAGCACGGCGGCTCCGCCGTGCTCCGGCGACGGCGTCGCTGCTTGCAGCGGTGGCTTGCATCGGGTCGGCTGTTTTCGGTCAAATTTGACCAATTTTGCATCATTCCCTATGAGAAAATATGTTAAGGGCCCTCAGTTAGCCAAAAAATAAAAAATTGAAACTCTCCGGCGTTGGGGTTCTATGGTGCAGCGATTTCGCCGGCTCACCTTTGCGGTTGGGTGTTTTGTTTCGGTCAACCTGTAGAGAAGAAAATGGTGGTTAAAATGGCAAAAGAATTACGCAGAACGGGAATCAGAAAGGGTCTCATCAGATGCGTTCTTTGAAATTTTCTGCGCCGCCACCGCTGGGCTTTGCTCGCAGTTTTCAGTCAATTCGTCGATCTTTTTGCTCCGATTTGGCAATGGAGGTGTTTAAAATTGAATTATGAGCAAAATATTTTTATCTCTTAT
>NW_019014565.1:0-17299 GCF_000150535.2 Carica papaya
AAAAAACAAAAAAACAAATGGATATAGAAATTTGAATAGAAATAACATATTAATTTTAAGTCAGCTTCATATTTAATTCCGACTAGATGTTTTTTTTAATTTCTCATCCAACAAATGGGAATACACTCTATCAATATGGAATTAAGTATATCAATTTAATTATCTATTATATATTGATCATGACAAAATAGAACTAAACGCAATGTTATTATTGTAGAAACCAAAACCTCTAAAGCATGAATAGGTAAAGGCTTTAAAGCTGCAAAACTAAAATTTAAACAATTTTGATTTGAAGATTATACTTTAAATATTAATAATTTTTTTAAATCACAAAATATTAAATTGGTATATATATATATATATATATATATATATGTATATACTAAAACTTGATCTGCCATCTTGACAAAAAACGCCAACAATTAATATGTCGCCTTCAATGAGAAATTATTTCATGTGAAATGGTTCATCCAAAGTTCTCGTTGGACCACGTTAAATTTTGTTAGACAACATTAAATAGTGTTAGATTCCATTAAATTTGTCAGAATATTAGTAATAATTTTCCTGACAAAAATCTGAGACACCACAGTAAATGTTAATTTAAATGATTCCGATTAAGGAATTTTTATCTCCCTACAAGTAGCAGTCAGGTTACTTCAAATAAAAGGTGATAATAACTATAAAAAAAAATAAAAAATAAAAAATAAAAAGTACCGTTGGAAACCCGTATGAACTACACCTCCTTTAAAATCCTACGGCAGACCAAATATTCTTTAGTGAGATAATTAGGGAAAATACAAAATTTGGAATGTAATAACCCAGTTAGATTTATTTAGTCTTTCTAGAATCGTTTGTTGGAATTATGCCAGAGTAAAACGATATTTACGAAATTACCACACCCCCAAACAAGGAGCTTCTGCCCGGCTATACAAATAGAACATAACCTTTTTGCCTACATCTTCAACTAAAAATTGATCAACCAGACTCTCTCTATACACACACACGTGTAATTACATTAGAACAAAAACCGAACTCTATCCAGGATTCCTCTTGGCGGAATTCACTTTTTTTTTAACCCCCGGGTAAAACAGGGTGATGGAATAGTTATAAAATTTTAGTTTTATAAAAGATTTTAACAGAGTTCAAACAACTTGAACTGGTTACCCCTACAAAGAATGAGAACAAACTTTTTTATTTCTGCAGTAAATTCCGAAAACAAGAAGTAATGAGGGCTTACCCCAAAGAATTTCGGAGGAACAGTAGGCACCTGCAAAATGACAAGAATCTCTATAATCTACCGGCCAGGATCTCTACACTACCCTCAAATCCTTCTTCATTACCTTCAATTCCTCTTTTGCCATTTTTTAAGGAAGAAGCAGATATCGAAGTCGTATTACCCGAGACTTCAATCAAGTCCGAAAATTATACATCCTTCTGCAAACACCTCCTTCTTTCCCAATGTACATGGTGTTAGCAGTAGTCATTTTTCTGGTAAGCATCTACCAATCTTATGAAGGTTATATAGCCACATGCTTATGAGTTTAGGAGATGAAGAATGACCTCCTTCTCTAGCTTGTCCCATATAAAGTTTCAATGGCGGAATCGTCTTCACAAGGCATCATGTTTAGATCAGGGAGCAAGAAAAGACCTTCCTCCTCAGCAGGCACATGCTTGTGTGTCTCACAAGAATCTGATTGTTGATGATCATCAACCAAAGCATATCTTGATAGGGTTGTAGGAACTTGGTCAGCAGAAGAGGCTACTCTCTGCTGGGATTGTTCAGATATCTCTTTCTCAGACTCGTCAGAAGTCGAACACAAGTTCTTTGCACACTGCAAGTTCAAATCAATCTGCAAAGCAGAATATTAATTTGAATTTATTTCATAAAGACTGCTTATCCAGAAATTTATGAGTACGTGTTTGAATATTTATCATAACATTTTTGCTCATCTACATTTTTTTTAAATATTCTCGCTGAATTTATTTCATTAAGCCCAAAAATTGAAAGATTGCTTGTCCAGAAATTTATGAGTCTCTGTTTGAATATCTATGATAACAAATTTGCTCACCTTCATCTTTTTCAAATTCTCATTTCTGGCACTCTGTTCCTTATAAGTAGCACGCAATGTTGCTATTTCCTGTTTGGAGAATACATAATACAGTAAGATAAGAGTAACAATTAAAAATTAGAAAAAACAAACAAACAAAATTAGCGAAAGAAAACCAAGAACATGCCTTTTTCAAGTTCACCCTCTCCTTCAACAAAAGACTCTCTTCCTCTTTAAGTTCAGCAAATGTCTGGAGAAGTCATCAATCAAGTATGAATATTAACTGAGACTGAAGTCCATAGAAATGCAGGACACACAGTGACTTCATAATTCAAAATAAAAGAATCCATATCCAGAGACCCATCAAGCTATTTCTTATGATCTAGAAGAAAACCATCCAAAAAACAGAGATGGATTTAGGGATTAGGCTTCTAATATCTGCATTTCAATGATGAGTTTCTGTAATAATTCCCTTAAAATTTACCTTTTTCCTCCTCAATCTTCTGTTAGAGCTGCTTGTGGTTTCATTTATGGGAGAAACCTGCATAAACCATCATGCCGAAATTAGGCGACATATGAATGAAATTGGGAAGCAAAAAGTATGGCGTAATAAAAAAATCAAACACAAGGCAGCCGGATCCCGCATATCATGCCTTACAGACACTCTGGATCAAATTGGCAAGCATGGATTAACACTAACAATTTTGAGTTTGACCAACAAAGACCCATTTTCTTGCATCACAAAATGAGCACCCATTATACAAAATGAACTAAAAATAAAGAAACCCTAGTTCAATTCCACCATTATGACCCATAGAAATAACAAGATACAGAGTACAGACCTACCTATGAGTTCATGACACAGGTGACATTACATTATATACCCTTATCTTCTCATCCAAACACACCCCGTAATAATCTCTGATTGCCTCAGCTCCATCCGCTCATATCTTCCATCTTGGGCTTCATCCCATGACGAAGGTGGTTTGGCCATCAGTATTTAACTCACCAGGTGTACGTTTCCACACCAGAGAACGTCAACGCTCACATCATAATCCAAAGCAGAGCCGAGAAGGAGAGAGAAACAGAGACAAATTCGTGTGAGACCAAGCCGCCCTTTTTATTAACCCTGCTGACCCAGTAGACACACGCCACATCACAAGAGCCACGTGGCGGCACGTGACAAAAGTTGGGAAAGCTCACGTGACTTGCTCACATGAGTAGGGAGCCTCCTTTGACATGGCCGGCAGATATTGGGGCACTTGCCTTAAACCCTTTTCCTCCCAAGTCTCCATTCACATCCTCCTCTAACATAATTAAATACAAGACGAGAAAAAAATTGTCAAACCATCAGCTTCACCGAGCGATCTATTGACTAAACATGAACGCTTGGACATAGGAGTAGGCAGTGAAAATTGTTACGAGTAATAGTATTTGAAGAGCTCCGGTGCCCGGAAAACGACGTCGCTTAGGGAGAAGAATGCTGAGAACAAGATTTAGATAAACACGAGAAACGGATGCCAATACGAATACCAAGCGATAAATGATGGGCCATCAAACACACATATACAACGCAACAAACCAAAACGCAAGACCCATGGCTACTAAACGCAAACAAGAACCCCTATCTCTGGGTCCCACCCGGTACTGACAACGACACACCCACTTTGCTTAATGACCAAAATGCCCTCGCGGGGGAGCACAAAGGGAGAGAGATTTGACCGCGGAGGGTGGGGCTTTTTTTGTCACGACGAAAACAAAAAAGGCTAGGATCCTGCACGAGAAGGTTCCTTGTTCTTACGGTGGGGTAAGTAAAACTTGTAAAATAGCCAATTGATGGGCGCTTAAACTGAGTTCAGAAGAACCTAAACGGGCAGGCGAGTTGCCGAGTTGTGTAGGTGAATCGATCGATGGAGGGGCGAACTCAGGATTGACAAGCGACTCGGAAAGAGGCAAGAAGAAAACGTGAGAAGCCCACTCCACCATCAAGCTTGAACCCCACGTGACATGGAAAATCCTCAACCACGCAGGGGCATTTTCGTCCAACTAATCAAGAATCTACCCACATATACATATATAGACACAGATATATATAAAAATAATAAATACTGTATGACACTTTCTCTCTAAGATAACTAATACCTGGCCGACGACTATTTGCCGATCAGCACAAGCGAGATCAACTCCAACCTACTCAGGAATTAGGTGACAGAAATTGTGTATGGACAGATTTGCCCTTGACAACTGCTTCCGGTGACATTTTCATTTGAAAATAAAAACGAGACGAAGATTAAGAAGAAGGTGAGTCGTGACTCGTGACTCGGCGAAGGGTGATCGAGAAACGGGAAAATCGCTTAACGAGGCACGAATAATCCAGAGAAAACAAGGAGATTAAAGAAGGGCAAAATGGTCAAGAGCAAAACCCATGGGAAACGGACTCTAGAAGACAAGAATGTCTCATCGATGGACACACACAAAAACGCCAGCGCCGCTCCTCATACAAACCCTCTCTCGACTCCAGACGCACACTACTCGAAGGGCATTTCCGTCAAACAACAAACACACCATTAACACACAACAGAGATCAGCTCGCCAAGAAGAAAGCAGGAGAGTTCCAGATGGAGAGAAGGAGAGAGAGAGAGAGAGAGAGAGACAAAAAACCTTGGATCTGGTGCCGACGACTGGAAAACGTGAAGTTTGGCGGCTGGCCTCCTCGAAACCGTCAACGGTGGCAGAAGGCGAAGCAGAGCCAGCGCGACCGCCACCGCTCCAGGATAGCGGAGTTGTAGGACTGCCTCTGGTGGCGGAATCGGCTTCTTTCTTGTGAGAAACGGCGTCGCATCTAAGGGACCGCGACCGCGGCTGACGGATTCCCCACCTGAGTGACGCCACCGAGGACTTAGCGACCCCCACCGACGGCGCTGCCTGCGCCTGCTTGAGCCGCACCAGAAGCTCCACCACCACGCTGTCGTCCATCATCGCGGCCCTCACCCAATCGTCCTTGACCATCGTCACCATGGCCAACACCCAGACAATCCACCTCCGCAGAGGAAAAAGACAACACAGGTCCGGAAACCTAGAAACGGGGAAGAAGAAAAGAAAGGAAAAGATATGATGATAGACAGTGATTATAGTGTTGAGGGTAGACGACGGAGTAGTGAAGAAAGAGAGAGAGAATGGGAGAATGAGAAAAGGGTGAGAGGGTGGCGAAGAATGAGAGAAAAGTTAAAAATGAAAAGGAATGTAGGAGCGAGATGAGGGAGTTATATATATGACGCTTGTCTTTATTTTCTTTCCAATTTTATTCTTTTATTTTGGTAAATTAATGGGTTTGTTTTCAAATTTAAAATTAAAATTAAAATTAGAATTTAAAGTTATTGGGTTTTTTTTTTATTTTTATATGTGGTGGGGTGGAGTAGATTCCAGTGATTCATTCAGCCAGTAGTCTCCTTCTTGTTGTTAGGAAGAGACTGCCTGATGTGTATGGGTCTAACATTTTTATATAATAAATGCTGAATGTATTTTTCAAATTTTATAAATTTAAATTTAAATATATAATATTTTTGTTAAATTATATAATTTATTGCCCTTAAAGGCTTATTATTATTTATATCAAATTACAATGCAAACAAATATTTTTCAATAACTAAAATACAAATTATTACTCCACATCTTTTTCTAAACAATATTGATTATATTTAAAATTATTAATAAATTTTTGTATTTGTATTAATTTATTATATCATATCAAAATTTTGTTGTGTTTAATATTAAATTATTTTTTATTATATTTAAGATTTTACAGCATGTATACATTTGACAACAAATAAAATAATACATAAAAATAATTTTAGTAGTCAATAATTTAGTGATTAAAATCATTCATTATATCCTATTCGAATATTATGAATTTAATTTTTACTTAAAACATAAAATTCATCATTTTTTTTACACATATTATAAATTGAATATGACTAAATTATAATATTTAATTTATTAAAACTAATAATTTATCGTAATAATATATTAATAGAGTTATAGTGATCAAATTGAGATAAATTTCATCTAACTATTAAGTTTTTAAATAAAACGAATATTCTATTATGAATTAGTAGAATTGTAACATTTAAGTACAAATAAAGTTTAACGAACTTATTACGTTCATAGATAATATAAACACTCCGTGGTAGTTTAATTATTTTAGTTATAATAATCACCATATATTAAAATTTTTAAATTGAAATTTTATTACTAAAATAAAAATAATTTTAATTAATGTATATATATATATATGAGTTTTAAAAATGATACAAACATCGTAGTACATTAAATCATATAAATTTTATCTTCTCACCCTATTTATTTATGCTGATAAATTAAGTAGTTCTCTGTATTATTTTAAATATTTAAATTAGTTTCAATATATATATATATATATATATTTACTTATAATGATTATAGTTTGAAAAAGTTTGTATTTTGATATATAATTATTAGTGTACACTAACACCATTGTTAAAAGTGTCCAAGTTGAATGCTAACTCTTCTTAATTTTTCGATCATATGTAACAATGTCTTTCCCTCATCATCTGCAAGCTTAAAAATATAGGAAAGGGAGCTTAAGAAATGGGATAACCAAAAGATGGAGTTCGCATGACCAGAAGAAACAAAATCTCCCACTCCACAAATAATTATGTTATCAACTTTTAAAAACGAAAAATAAAATGGAAAAAAAAAAAAAAAAAAAAGAGCAAAACAAAATCTGTCTCGAAGAAAGTTGCAGATGAGGAGGGGAAGAGAGGAAGGAGACGACGAAGAGGTCGCCCGTTTGGAGGACAGAATTTATCCTGTCAACACCAGCTAAGCTCTCGATCAAGCAAGTGTCAGCCTATAGCGTCCACTAGAGCAACAAGAACCGTGGCCTTGTCAATGCTGCGGATGGATCTCGACAATGATGTGTTGGCGAGCACCACCGTGCCGAAGCAAGAGAAGACGGCGAGGTAATGGCGTCGCCACCGATTTGAAGCGAGTTTGAAGGCTGGCGCGGCGCAGCGGTGGTGTAAGAAGAAGAGAAATTATTGTTTTTTTTTTTTAATTTTCTAAATGTTTTTATTATATTAAAAATTAAAATAGTTTTTTAATTACCAGATGTGACACGTGGTAGTTGTGAGAAATATTCATCCAATTAAAGATAAGTAGGAGTCCAATTTAATGTTATCTAGCACTTTTATGACTAAATTTAAAAGGGTAAAAAATATAATATTATGACTAATTATTCAATTTTAAAATAATTAATAAATTGAATTTATTTATTTATTTATTTTACTGGAAAGTAATAAATACAAATAAAAATTAGTACTCTTTTAACAATTTTGATTTGTTAAATGAGAGAGAGAGAGAGAGAGAGAGAGAGGTTATCGTTGTACTTTGCGGTTGTGTGTATGTTGCTTAAACTGATTACCGAACACCGACCCGTTTACTGATCTTTCCCAGTTTCACAGATTTATGACTCAAACTGAATTTCCACATCAATTCCTGCCACGTCATCATGTATGAGGGTATTAATGTACTTCACTTATTTTATATGTATAATTATAATTTATGTATATATATTGTCATTGAATTAATTAAATATACAATTAACTCTAATTTTTAAATAAAATATATATATATTTAATTATAACTCTCACACAAACAACTATTATGCGGACTAACCTAATCGTTATACCATAAAAGAATTAATTCGTAGACTGACAAAATATTACTCAAATGATTTAAAAATTATACCATGAATTTAATTATAGGAATTTTTAGGAAAATATTTATTTTAGATATTTCAATTAGCATTATATATAATATTTTGTTACAAAAAAAAAAAAAAATGTTATAATAATTTTAGACTAACCTTCTCCGCTCCTCTGCCCACGTATTCATGATTCGTAGTTTATTTTTACAATATCTTATTTAAAGTTTTGTATATATATATTTTTTTCAGTAGAGATATTATTATTATTATTTAAAAATTTAAGTAAATAATATTATATTTTGTAAATTTTCGAGCACAATTCATTTTTTTTTAAATCCATTATAAAAATTACGTAAAAAAAAAAACAACAATATAGTATGTGAAAAATAACTGTTCTTTTATAATTTTAATTACTCATAAATAATTTACGTTTCAAAAGTTAAATATTAGGAAGAGTAATTTGAACAACCTGGCACGTGTGAAAGTCCATTCCAATCCGGCACACAGAATGATTAGAAGCGGTGGCGTGGGTGACAAGTGTGCCTTTCGGCGAGAACACGTTTCAGATTCTCTTCCCTGTTTGGCCTGTGAAAATAAAAAATAAAAAGTAGAATCACATAATCCAAACAATTTAATTTTTTTTCCCATAATCAAATTATTCACTATTTATTGCGACTTTATTTAAATATTTTTCTCATCATTAACAAATTAATTCTCCATATTTTTTATAGTTAAAAGTAGCTCTGCATATGGTTACTTCTTTATTTATTAAAAATATATATATATATATATATATATAATGCTTAATAAGTTAAAATAAAAGAGTACAAGATACTCTTATGCAAAATAACAAAAGATTAGATTAGAGAAATCAGATCTTCATTGAATTAATTTAGAGATAAAATCATGATTACTATGTAAATATTTTAAATAAGAGAATTTCATTGTGCTATAAATTCCCATATGTTTTCAGTGTCTGAAAATATATATTCACATCTATTCGACCATAACATAAGAATCCTCATTATCTTAGATTTTATTAAAATCCTCGCCCAATCTCAAGCATATGATGGGTCGGCCCAATGAGCCTTTTCTCTTTAACCCGGCCCATCCATTTTCTCAACAGGAGGGACAATATTGTAAATTCATCACCCAATGCTCATACTGAATTCGTCTCTTCATTATGACTTAATTAAATATTCAATAAAATCAATTTTAATATTTCCAACCGTGAATCACAAGACAAACGAAAACGACACCGTTTTTTCAATTCCTCTGACCACGCTCGCCTAGTTAGACCTGCAAGAATCATCATCAATGGCGGAAATTGGTGGGGGGGAAGGGATAACGAGATTTCAGTTCTACTAAGAAAATATACTTTTTTTTTTTTTATTTTTTTATTATTTCCATAATGTAAAACTACTACAACAGAAACATGATTACAGATTTGCACATCTTCTAAACCTACAACGATATAGCTAAGATATAAGATAGCATATTACAAATCTGACATACCCTTCCCACTTATCTACCATAACGAAGATGAAAATACCATAAACTGTAAAGCTTTACCTAAGAGAAAAAAAAGAAAAGAAAAACAAAGAAACAAGCCAAAGAAAGAAAACCTATACAAGCAAATGTCTATCAAACATCTAAAAACCTAAAAACCCACAAGTACCGCAAGCTTTGCTTAGTTGCAGAGCTCAGAAGTAAATTGAGTCAGCCAACTCGATCTTCCCGTTGAAAAAATAAGAGAAGAACGATGATTAGCGAACCCAAACAAGCGGAAAAAGACATAGATAAAACTTAAAACCCATCCATCACAGATCCAACTCTTAAGCAAGATCCAAACGCAAAATCCTTATCAAATTACTTGTAGCGTCGTCGTATCTGTTGCCACTGATCGTCTTCTTGCTGAAGAAGGCAGGAACTGGAAGAGAACTCGGTGGGGGAGAAGCAAAAAAGGCAGATCCCGCATAGTAGAGCGGGGAGACTGGGACCGACTCAGTTCGAGTCGAAACCAACTCAGGCTCCGTCTCAGGCTTCGGAGTTGGTGGTTCAGTGGAGGACAGACCCGGAACCTCTCGGGTCTTAATTTTCTTGGTCTCACTGACCGGATCCGGCACCGTTTTGTTGAGTTCTTCACCCCGTTTCAGGATCTTGACCTGACCCATGGCGAGGTTCTTGCTAGGGTTTCTCGGAGGCACCACCGCGCGTGCCGGAGGCGAGTTGTTCTGCGACCGGTTCAGACCCCGCTTCCCGCGGCTCGCATGGTTCCGGTTTAACCTGTTCGGGTTAGTGTTAGGGTTTCGGGGATGTTTCATATGAGGAGAAATCAGGTTCTGTTTGGAGAAAGGATCTCTCAAACAATCTTGGGGATTAAGAACGGCAACACCCATGATCGAAGCTAAAAAAACAAGATCGAAACAAAGAATAAGAGATCGAAGACGGATTTGAATATGGAGAAAGAGGTTTCCGAGGAGAGGGGAGGAGAGCGTTAAAGCTTTTTAGCTGGACAGGGAAGAGAGTCGGATCAAAGTTTCGAAGAGAGATGAAAAATTTACAGGCTGCACAGAGAGGAGAAAATAAAAGAAAAGAAGAAGAGAAGAAAATAAAATTATGTGATTTAGAACGAGTTGAATGGGCGGAGTAGGGATTTTATAGCGCTGCTTAAGAGTGTGAGAGACGGTTAATAACCACTCTCTTCCTAGTCCGTGCGGTACACGGTGTCCTCCTTTTTTTTTTTTTTTTAATTTGCATGACCAGATTTTGATATTTCTCTAATCTTCTTCTTGTAACTAATAACAAATATTTTGTTTTAGTTTAAATATTTTGTTTTATAATTTATCCTCATTAGCATTCAAATTTTAATCATACCCAACAATTAACAACTTTGTTCAAATCCTAATTTTAAAATAAATAAACATCTCCTCCTCTATATTTTACATATCAATAAATATATATTATTATTATTATTTTTAATTATCCAACTGGAACACGCTAGTAAACTATGGAGGTTATTGTTGGGTTTTAATATTAGCATACCAAATTATTAATTTTATTATATATATTTAAAAGTATATGGGTCATTAATATTAAACTTTAATGCATTTGTTAAAATATGAGTTTTTTTTTTTGCACACGTAAAATAATTTAAAAGTAATAAATCTTAGCTAAATGTACATACATGTTAATTTAATTATTTAATTTTACTTTAAAAATTAATTTAAATTATTAATATACGTAATATAAATAATAACAAAATAATTTTTTTTTTTTTTTTTGTATCATAATACCTATATACACGGATCCGCGTGTATGTATACATACATCCAATGTAAAATTTTGTTTTAGAGCTTATCCTAATTACGTCAAATAATTTTAGCATTCAAATTTTAGTTAAAATTATAACTTTTCACTCAACAATTAACAACTTCATTCAAATCAGATTAATAAATAAATAAATAAATATTCAACACTACTTAACTATATTAAGATATAAAATATTTTTTTTGAAATTACCGAATTAGGACATGAGAGCAAGATACGAATTAGGGCACCACCATTATTTATTCTCTTTGTTCTCGTAATCTTTTAGCAAGTAACTCACTTTAATTTTTATGGATATATTATCATTTGTTCATTTAGTATATTTTATTACATTATGTAAATTAATGTAGGAATATTTTCTCATTAACTTTATATCTTTTTATATAAGTTCGAGTAATAAAAATATATCATAAAAATAATATAAAATTGATAAAACAATGAAAATTTAATATGAAAGTCAAATATATGCATGTTAATTTGATACGATAAATACTAATATGTTCGATGTTTTTCATAAATTAATATTTTTTATTGTGAAGTACAAAATTCTAAAATAAAATACAGTATTTTTAATACATATGTGTGTATGTGTGGATTTACGTATACGCACAAATACACACACACACATACATGTGAAAGAAGATAATGTTAATTTACACAATCATATCATATGAAGTTTAAATTTTAATAAAGATGAGATAAAATTCATTGTTCATAAATTAAAAATGTTACTATTCAAATCATTTTAACATATTAATCAATTTTAGCTCGCAAGATTAATAAAAATAAAATTTATTTACAATTTTTAATTTTAATCTTATAATTACTAATCATAATTTCCGTTAATTATTACGTCATAAAGTAAATTACAGAAAAAGCTTGAGATTATTATTATTAGAAGATAATACTTAAGGTGTACTTCAAGAGACGGTTAGGCGCGTGGGAAGGTGGGGGATAGTCATTAATGGAAGGAGCCCACCAAAACCAAAAACTATGGTTTCTAAATTTGTTAAAAACTCCTTAAAAAAAAATAAAATAAATAAAAATGTCAATCTGACGTGGTTACAAGACCCAGGGGCATAATTATCCCCGCCCTTACTTATCTCCCCCTGGTTTTTACTTTAATTACGGTAATGCCATTTACTTTCTCGCAAATGCCGCCTACCATCATCATCATTTCGTCGACTTTTCCTTTTTCTTACTTTTTTTTTTTTTTTTTTGTTTTTCAAAATGACCCAGATACTTTAGCATATTTGAATTTTGACCACTAACTTTTTTCAAAATTAACTAAAAGAAAAAATTAAAATAATTATTAGTTGAATCGGTCTCCATCCTCATTCTTCAACAAATACATCTTTAAAAGTAAAAAACTATTTGACTATTCGCATTTATTTAATATTTAATATTTTTTCATTATTAGATTTCATATTTAGAAGTTTAAAAAAATAAATTTGACTAACTATTTAAATTAATTAGTTAAATTAGTGTTTATAGCATAAAATATGATTTAAAATAAAATAAATTGTAAATTTTTTAATAGGGGAAAAAAAAAGGCTTTGATTTTTTTACTTTGACCAGTACATTTAGGCCACGTAGTAAATGAAAAAAGCTCCTTTTGATGGCGTAAGGAAAACAAAAAGCCAAAGTGAGGGGAACAGAGCACCACCAACACGTGAATTTCCTATCACGGGCAATTTAGTAATTTTACGGAAAAGGCCATCATCAGTGGGGTCCACAAGTTTTAATAACAGCTGGAGCAACTCGAGAGGTATACGTGTCGGTCAGGGTAGCGCGGAATGTCGTTGCCGTCAAGAGAGACGGGGTAGGAAAGTCGGTCAACCTATTTCTTTGCATCGGGCGGTCAGCCCTTCGATTATTTATTTTATTTTTTAAAATATTATAATACAAATTATTTGAATTCGAATACGCTTGGAAGGATCTGGAATCCAGACGAACACGACGTCGTTTGATTTCTTCTAAGTTGGGCTTCAACCCAATTATCTAATTCTTTTAGGTCTAAATTCAATATGATTATTTTATTTATTTAAAAGCTTATAATCACATAAAATAAAATCAATAAAATTAAAATTTAGAATATGCAATCTACCTTCAAAACAAATCTGATTATTTTCCTTTTTTTTTTTATTAAAAAGTTTATAATCACATATAATTTATTTTCTTCCTCTGTAAATCTTATAGCCGCATGAAATACGTGTTTTAGAAGTTTAAATCTGAGGTTACATTTAAAATAAATTCATAAAAATTGTAGAAATATATTTAATTTAATTGGAAATTTTATTTACAGGAGGATTCGGCATAACAAGCAAATGGGCCCAATGGGGGCATCATTTAATGGGCTTACTTGTCTTGTATTTCCTGAGTATGGTTTCAAATTCATACACATAATGCATTTGAATTTGAAATATACAGATAATAATTATTTATTATCCAATAATATTTAACATAATTGTAACGCTAATGTCTGGAAATTGTTAAAGAAAAGGAAGAGAAATTTATTTGATTACGACCTACTGATATATACACACCTATATATATGTATATATATGCTACGAAGAGTTTTTTTAAAAATAAATAAAAATAAAAATAAAAATTTAATTTTTTAATGATTAAATTTCAATTTAATATGGTTAAAGTTTTCTAATTCAAAACCTTATATTTCTATACGAGTACAAAAAAGAAAAAAAAAAAAAAAAAGCCCCGCATATTTGTTAGGTGTAGTTTAATCAAATTAGAAGCGGTGAAACTAAAATTTACTTTTTTTTTTCTTCTAATAAGCATTTGTACCATAAAATACCGAATATTTAAAGAAAATAAAACAATGAATTATAATATTTAGATAAAACTTGCATGTATCTTATAGTATGACCATGTGATTATCTGGTTTTATAATATGTATATATATATATATGGTTTTATAAATGTTTTCCAAGCAAGCTTGCCTTTAATATGTATAAAACAAAAATAAGAATGTTCCTTTTTAATTATTTTCTAATAAACCAGAGTCCGCCTTGTACTCATCATGTACATACAGAATCTTCTTTTTTTTTTTGGGGAAAAAAAGTTAAAAGAAGAAAAAAGACACTTTATTCCAACATACATGAAAAAAGAAAATAAAAAAGGACTGACTTCGGAAATTCTTTATGACAAAACAAAGAGACGTTGTGGTAGTTTTAACCACTAAAGTTTTCATTGAACTAAAGATTAACCTCATATTACTTTAATCTAAATTGAATGAAATCAGAAAAACCTATTTGTTTTTGTTTTCATTGAATTAAAGATTAAGCAATGATTAATGTTGTCAAAGAGTTGAATAATGAAAATAGATGGCGAGTGCCTAATTGAATTAATCGGGTTATGTGAGAACAAGGTTCAAGTCTACCAGTCTGTTAAAATGCCTCAGTTGCATACATCACTGCACTTCCACTTGACACCTATCGTAATGATAAATGGCTCGCCTTGCTGTGACATTCTATTGAATTATCAAAACTTCTGTCACTCCATCCCCGCAAGGGTAGAGAACTCGTTGTTGTATCGGCTGTGCTATCAGAGGCTTTAAGGAAGTCGGAATAGGAGAGCACTCATCTTGGAGTGAGCTTACTACTTAGATGCTTTCAGCAGTTATCCGCTCCGCACTTTGCTACCCAGCGTTTACCGTAAGCATAATAACTGGTACACTAGAGGTGTGTCCTTCCTGATCTTCTCGTACTAGGGAAAGGTCCTCTCAATGCTTTAATACCCACACCAGATATGGACCAAACTATCTCACGACGTTCTGAAGCCAGCTCACGTACTGCTTTAATGGGCAAACAATCCAACCCTTGGAACATACTAGAACCCCAGGTGGTGAATAGCTGTTATTAAGGTGTCAAACCTTCCCGTCGATGTGAGCTCATTTTCTATCCAGGTGCGGGTAGTCTGTATCTTCACAGACATGTTTATTTCATCGAGCCCTTATCCGAGATAGTGCCTAGATCATTACGCCATTTGTGTGGGTCGGAACTTACTCGACAAGATATTTCGCTACCTTAGGACCATTATAGTTACGACCACCGTTTATTAGAGCTTCGGTCACCGGCTCCCCTGTCATCAGGTCATTAACTTCCTTGACTTTTCGACATTGGGTAGGCGTCAGCCCCTATACATGGTCTTACGACTTTGCAGATACTTGTATTTTTGGTTAATAGTTATCCGGGCCAGGTCATTGTGACTCCCTTTATAAGGAGGCACCCCTTCTTTTAAAGTTATGAGACTTTTTTGTGGAGTTCCTTAAAGAGAGTTGTCTCACGCCCTTAGGTATTCTGTACCAACCTACTTGTGTCGATTTCGAGTACATGTGTCATTTTATTGAAGGTCTTTCGAGATATTCTTGAAAGTATAGCATGAGTTATTTCAGTGTCGTAGCGCCTAGTACTTGAACATTGGCTCTAGACATGCATGAGTTATTTCAGTGTCGTAGCGCCTAGTACTTGAACATTGGCTCTAGACATTTTCTCTATCCCTTCTTACCCTAAAAAATCAAGGACACCCTATGTCTTTAAACTGATAACCATCTTTCGGTTAATCTAGCCTCCTCTATCTCTTGAGAAGAATAATGGGTAGTACAAGAATATTCACTTGTTGTCTATTGACTACGCTTTTTAGCCTGATCTTAGGCCCTGACTCACCCTCTGTGGATGAACCTTGCAGAGGAACCCTTGGGTTTTCGAGGTATTGGATTCTCACAAATGTTTACGTTACTGAAGTCAACATTCTCGCTTCCGCTTCGTCCACCCCTGTTCGCACGGGTGCTTCCCCCCTAAGGTGGAATGCTCCCTTATCGATACATTTTTACATCCCACAACTTCAGCAGATCGCTTAGCCCCATTCATCTTCGGTGTAAGAGCGCTCGATCAGTGAGCTATTATGCACTCTTTTCAAGGGTGACTACTTCTAGGCAAACCTCCTGATTGTCTATACACCACTACCTCATTTATCATTGAGCGGTCATTTAAGGGTCTTAGCTGGTGATCCAGGTTGTTTTCCTCTCAATAATAAAACTTATCCCTCATTGTCTCACTGGTTGACCTTGACCCCTGTTATTTTGAGATCATATATATTATTTAGAGTTTGCCTCGATTTGGTATTGCTCTCACAGTCCACACCGAAATAGTGTTTTACCCCTAAATATCCAGACAACTATTATGCCTTAATGTATTTTGGAGAGAACCAACTAGCTCTAGGTTCGAGTGAAATTTCACCGCTAACCATAACTCATCCACTGATTCTTCAATATCAATTGGTTCGGACCTCTATTTAGTTTCTCCCAAACTTCATCTTGATCATGGATAGATTTCCCAAGTTTGGGTCCATAAGCAGTGACAATTACCCTATGAAGACTCACTTTCGCTATGAATCCAGTGGGTTCCCTTAAATAAGTCACTGCCTATGAGTCGTCGGCTCATTCTTCAACAAGCACGTGCTCAGAGCCCTAGGCTCCTCCCATTACTTAGGAGTTTATAGTTTCATATTCTATTTCACTCTCCAATGGGAGTTCTTTTCACCATTCCCTCACAGTACTACTTTGCTATCGGTCACCCAGAAGTATTTAACCTTACAAGATGGTCCTTACTGATTCACATAAGATTCCACGTGCCTCATGCTACTTGGGTTAGAGCATAAGCTAGTGATGCTTTGGGCTACTGAACTCTCACCATCTAGGATACAACACTCCACCACTTTGCTTAGTAGCATAATGCTTTTATTGCTCTTCCAAAACCTTGTTTTCACGGTTTAGGCTGCTCGCATTTTGTTCACTACTACTACAAAAATCCCCTTTATTTTTTTTCCTCTGCCTATTAAGATGTTTCAGTTAGCCAGGTTATCTTTTGTCTGCCATGGATTCAACAATAGTTCGAAATGTTGATTTATTCGGGAATCTCTAGATCTACGCTTATTTTCAACTCCTCGAATCATTTCATCACTTACTATGCCCTTCCTCTTCTCTGGATGCCTAGTTATCTACCATAAGTCTTTCCTTATTTGAACCTTGCCTTTAACTTTATGGCTATGACATCCTAAGATACTGCTAAATGGAGAGTTTATCTTATCATGTCCATCAATGAGAAATCATAGATCGAACTACTGAATCAAAAATATGGTGTATCGTATAGTTTTG
>NW_019014565.1:112126-134409 GCF_000150535.2 Carica papaya
AGTTGGGTCGGTATTCCCTGAGATTATAATGGATGAAAGCAGAAAGGAAAGAAGGTTCGAGTGGGGCTCCGTCTGAGATCAGACAGTAGCTGTGTGTATTCAAGCTCAGTACTTACTCGGCTGTTCTGGCTAAAGAACAGCTGGTGGAGATGAACCTTTCGCATTTTCCCTCCAGCAGTAGGGAACCTCAGGCCCCTAGTTTCACACTGCAGACCAGCACCTACTGCACCTGCTCAGCAGAACAATAGACTCAGGCTCCTCCTCAGATTCCAACAACGGGACACGGTAAGACTTGTCAACACTGTGGCAAGGATCATGGGGACCAACCCTGCTATCGCTTCAACAATACCTGCCGCATATGTGGGAGTGCCTAGCATTACGCAAGGGAGTGCCCAAAGAATCAGAACCAGAGCAAACCTCATATCTAGGGCAGGGTTTACAACCTCACTCAGTAAGATGCAAAGGTCAACCAAGACGTGATACAGGATATGTATATTATATGTAATCATCTTGCACATGTTTTGATTGATAATGGTACTTCACATTCATGTGTTTCACATGTTTTTGCATCAAACTTGAATGTACTACTTGAAAGACTTGATTATGTGTTGTTTGTGTCTACTCCTTGGAGTAGGACAATATTGAAAAAGGTCATATATAGAGCATGAGTGATAGATATAGCAGACAGAAAATTGAGTTTGGACCTAATAGAGATTGACACGGGAGATTTTGATGTAATTCTAGGAATGAACTGGCTAGTAACGTATCACACTACCGTAGATTATTTTCATAAGAAGCTTGTATTTAATCCTCCTAATGAGGAGTAATTTACAAATTAATAAAATTCTCTAACATTTTTTTCCTTATGGCAATTTTTCCTATTAACAAGTGCTTTAAGTCGACTATTTCTCTAACTAGGTAAACCCAAGAAAGAAATTTGTATTCAAGAGATTCTGGTAGTCCGAGACTTTCCGAATGTGTTTCTGAATGAACTATCCGGAATGCAAGTGGATAGAGAAGTTGAATTCACCATAAACCTTCAGCCAAACATCCAGTTTATTTCGATTGTCCCTTACCGCATGAGTCATGTTGAGATGGAGGAATTGAGAAAATAGATCAATGAATTGTAGAATAGTAGATTCATCAGACATAGTGTGTCCCCTTGGGGTGTCGGAGTCACATTTGTCAGGAATGAGGATGAGACGTTAAGATTATGTATTAATTACAAAGAACTGAACAGAGTCACGATCAAGAACAAGTACCCCCCTAGGATCGATGACTTTTTTTATCAGTTGCAGGGTGCCAAAGTTTTCTCCAAAATAGACTTACGTTTAGGTTACCATCAGGTAAAGATCAAGGCAGAGGACATTCCCAAAACAGCCTTTCAAACCAGCTACGGATACTATGAATTCTTGATCATAGCATTTGGACTAACCAACGCACCAACCATCTTCATGGATATGATGAATAAGGTTTTCAAAAAATTCTTAGATTAGTTCATCATTGTATTTATCGATGATATCCTGATCTATTCAAAAAGCAGAGAGGAGCACGCTCACTATCTGACTAGGTTTTGCAGGTCCTCAGAAAAAAGAAGTTGTATGTAAAGCTGAGTAAGGGTGGGTTCTGCCTCGAGCAAACTACCTTCCCAGGGCACATCATATCAAGTGATGGAGTGTCAGTGAACCCCAAAAAGGTTGAGGCAGTGCTTGGCTGGAAAAAATTAACCTCAGTCAAGGAGATTCATAATTTTTTGTGAATGACAGGTTATTACCGTAGGTTTGCAGAAAGGTTTTCTAGTCTAATTGCTTCTTTGACCAGGCTCATAAAGAAGAATGTCAAGTTCAAGTGGAACGAGGATTTTGAAAGGAGTTTTTCAGAACTAAAGAAATGATTGACTACCGCACCTGTGTTGACCTTGCCGAGCTGGACAGATGGATATACAGCTTATAGTGATATCTCCTACCTGAGGTTGGGTTGTGTTTTGATGCAGTATGAAAATGTCATAACCTATGGGTCCAGAAAGTTGAAAATTCATGAGAAAAACTACCTCACCCATGACTTAGAACTTGCTGCGATTATCCATGCCTTGAAGACTTGGCGCCGTTACTTGTATGGGCAAAACCTTTCAGATTTCTACCGACTATAAAATTGAAATACATATTCACTCAAAAGGATCTCAACATGCATCAAGAAGATGGATGGAACTCCTCAAGGACTACGATTGCAACATTTTATATCAACCAGGTAAGACAATGTGGTAGTCGACGCACTCAGCAAAAAAGTGTAGGTATATTAGTTCACTAATGGTTTCAAAATGTAGGACAATAGGGGCCACACAATAGGTACAACTTCAGAACCTGAAGAGAGTCACATATTTGGTCCACCTAACTATTTAATCTGAGTTGATCCAGAGAATAAAGAAAGTCAATCCGTTGATTCCACCCTAGCAGCCCTCAAGAATGATGCAGAACAGGGAGTTAATTTAAAATTTCGAGTCTCTGCTGATGGGTTGCTTAGATTTCAAGATATGATTTGTGTTCCATATGACAGTGAGTTGAAAAGAGACATCATGACAGATGCCCATAGCTCAAAGTTTGTCATGCATCCCAGAAGCACTAAGATGTATCAAAATATACGACCTCGATTTTGGTGAAATGGGATGAAAAGATGTAGTCGACTTTATTTTCAAGTATTTGGTATGTCACCAAGTCAAGACAAAGCATCAACGCCCATGCGGGTTACTTCAGCCATTATCAATTTCAGAGTAGAAGTGGGAACATATCACAATAGATTTCGTGATAAGACTGCCTAGGGCACGCTCGAGACATAATGTCATTTGAGTAATTGTTGACCGAATCACCAAGTCTTCTCACTTATTGGCCATCAGGATGATCAATCCCTTGAACAAACTAGCAAGAATGTATATTTGGGAGATAGTCAGGTTATATGAAATGTCAGTGATAGTAGTGTCCGACAGGGACCCCAAGTTCACTTCTCAGTTCTAGTCTAGTTTTCAGCAAGTTATGGGAATGAAACTGTCCCTTAGTACTGTATTCCACCCTTAGACCGATGGATAATCAGAAAGGATGATTCACACACTTGAGGATATGTTTCGAGCTTGTGTTCTTGACTTCGGGAGCCATTGAGATAATTATTTACCCCTAATAGAGTTCGTCTATAATAACAGTTATCAAGCAAGTGTTGACATGGCTCCATACGATGCATTGTATAGCCACCCATGCAAATCGCCAATCTGTTGGAAGGAGGTGGATGATAGAAGATTGTTTGGTCCAGATCTTATGGAGGAGACTACAGCCAAAATAGTTAAAATCAGAAAGAACATCCAGATAGCTCAAAGCAGGTAGAGGAGTTATGCGAATACCCGGAGGAGGGATTTGAAATTTGAGAAAGGTGATCGGGTGTTCCTTAAAGTCATTCCCTTTAAGAAAATCAGTAGGTTTAGCATGAGGGAGAAATTAAATCCTCGATTTATTGGGCCATTTGAGATCTTAGATAGAATTGGCACATCCGCCTACAAACTAGCACTGCCTTCAGAATTTTCCAGGTCCATAATGTGTTTCATGTGTCCATGCTACGCAAGTACAATCCGAACTCCTCTCACATCTTGGCCCACGAGCCACTTTTACTTCAGGAGGATATGTCCTTCGAGGGGTACCGGTCGGTATTGTAGACCAAAAGAACAGAGTACTTCACAACCGAGAAATTCTCTTTGTTAAGGTCCTATGGTAGAATCACACACAGAAAGAAATCACATGGGAGGTAGAATCAGACTTCAGAGCCCAATATCCTCAACTGTTTGATTGAGTGAGAGAGAGATAAATTTGAGGGACCAAATTTCTTTTAAGGGGGAGGAGAGTTGTAATACCCTTAATTAATTTTAAAAAATTTAAAATTAATGTATGAAAATTTATTTTTTAATTTTTGAATTTTTATTTAATATAAAATTAAAAAAATAGGTGGATGATGAAATTAAAAACAATTTTGAAAAAAAGTGGTGAAAATTTAGGTTCTAGAGTATTGTTGAAAGAAAAATAAGAAACTAGAGGTTAAAACGTAATTTAGAAAAAATATGCCACGTAGGACGCCCAGTCAACAGCCCCGACGAATCGGAGTGTGCCATGTGACAAGGCACGCTGTCGCGATGCCACACGGAAGGCAACACTTGCTATCCGCATTACCGCATCGGACGGTCCAGATTTGTTCTCGCGCATGTGGACGATCCGGATCTATTCTTCCTTTAAATGCGATCATACGGTCCAGATCAAATCGAGATGAATGATTTAGATTCAATCGCATGGATGAGTATAAAATCGGCAGAAATCGGTCGAAACTGGCCGAAAACGGCCAGTCCGAAACAAACCGCTGCTGCGATCGCGCTTGAGGAGGGAACGGATCCAGATCGTCCACGCGTGCGGGAACAAATCCGAATCATCCGATCACGAGCATACGGATTGCCAGTATGGCCTCCCGCGTGGCACCGCGTCAGCATGCCTCGCCACGCGACGCGCTCTGGTTCGTCGAGGCTACTGACTGGACGGTTCTACGTGGCATAATTTTTTTTAATTATGTTTTGACTCATAGTTTCTGATTTTTCTTTCAAAAACACATGCAGAACCTAAATTTTCACCCATTTTTCCCAAAATTATTTTTAATTTCATCATTCACATATTTTTTTAATTTTTTTACATTGAATAAAATTCATAAATTAAAAAATTATATTTTGTATATTAATTTTAAACTCTTAAAATTAATTGCGGGTATTACATAGTGGGTGAAAGTTGAGCGGATAGAATTTAAGCTTGAAATAATTTTAATTTGAAGTGTAATGTAAAAGTACTTATATATAGTTATATTATTTGAATAACATAATTTTAATTTAGTTTTTATATTTATGTAAACTAATAAAGAAATTATTGGAATTTTTTAATTTATTTTATTTTTACATAAAATTTATAAAATTCAATTAAAAAGAGATTGAATCAACCCAAATTGGTCTAATCCAATGTATAGATATAAGCATTAGATATTTGGTCCAATTTGATTTTATATCAATAATACATCTATAATAAGCTATATTTAAATAGAAAGAGAATTTGTTCATGCATAAAAACAAGAGATGTGTAATCTCACTATCAAGGTTTAATTTAATTGATAGTTGTTGAAGAAAAATAATTGATTATTTTGTTGGGAAGGATTGAAAAGTCAGTAGGCAAGACCAAAGTGCCTCAAGTTGTACAAGCATGTAACCTTGCATTTGAGTGATTGATACCTCCTTCATAGGGACATGCTTATATGTATATATACATATGACTTTTATGTATACATATATGACTATTGACTCCAGTGAATTATCAAACTATGAGTGTGTATATCAGTCAATCACTTGTTCCCCACTTTCCAAGTCTTCTTAGTCCTTATTTTCCTTCTTCCACATACGCGTGTATGTATGTATGTACATATATATATATATTTATGAATACATATATATATATGTACATACATATATGTACATATATGGCCAAAAATTCTTAATTTCAGGGAAAAAAAAAAAAAAAAAACTCTTCATCAATTATCACTTGTCCCTCAAAGTATTTCAGTTTGTTATTTAATTGGATTACAGGTAGGGAATTGAAGTACCTCATCCATAACCATTTATAATGCTACCAGCTGGCAAAATTAAATTTCAATTTGTTATCCTCCCACTCCATTATAGATATATACATACATATATACATATATAAGCTTTAATCCAATTACGCATAGACCCTTTATCTTCATTATTCAGATGTAATTTTTATAAGTGTTAATTTTAGCACCTAATGTAGATTTTACAATGTAAATATAGTTGAATGTAGAGGAATGAACGAAAATTGAGAGAGATTTTGATGAAATCAGTGAGGTTTGAAGAAGAAATTGGAGAGTAATAGGAAATTAGAAGAAATGAATTTCAGGAACAGTTTATTAATGTGGGATGGGAGAAATATTTATACAGAGAGAGAAAAAATAGCTTATAGCTTATTACATAACTAACCCCACATTTACATCTAATTACACTTAATTATTAACTAATCAAAATCTTAACAACACTATTAACTACTCTAATAGCCCCTCTCAAGATAGAGTATACAAATTTCTGTATACCCAGCTTGGTCACAGTGTTCAGAAAGTGAGAAACAGAAAGAGACTCTGTAAAGTAGTCTACTAGTTGGTGAAACGATGGAAGCAACACCAAGTGAATAAGTCCATAAGAAATCTTTTGGTGGATAACATGACAATCAATCTCAATATGTTTGGTGCATTCATAGAAGACTGAATTTTTAACAATCTTGATGGCAAATAAATTATCATAATATAAAATTGATATTTGATAAGATATATGTAAGTCGGTGAACAAATACTTCAACTATTGTAATTCACAAGTTTCTACAGCAAGAACATGATTTTCAGCATTGGAAGATATTTTGGATATAGTTTGTTGCTTCTATATTTTTCAAGATATAAAAACATCTCGAAGAAAAACACTGATGTGATATCCCGCAACCCTAAATACTCATCCAGAAAAGAGTCCCAAGGTGAGCAGAACACTTGCAGAACTTTGAGTGCCAGTGGGAGCATTGTTGGCGAACCCACTGGAAAGTGGATACGAAGACATGTGTGCCCTACATGCCCAACTTTCAAAAATTAATAAAGTTCAAGCTTTTAGCTTCTTTAAAATTAGCAAAGCTAATTTTGTGAGATTTGCTAATTTTGTTAGAGTTCTTCAAATTCTTCAAGTTAAAGAGCTTTCGAAGTTTTATTGAGGTAAAGAATCAAGGATCGACTTATTGGATAAGTCACGACATCCCTCTTTTTCCTTTTTTTAATTTTTTAATTACCTTATTTTTGCATTCCCTACTAGTGGGTGTAGAATCAAATACGGAGGATGAATTAGACAATAAAGATTTTTTATTTTAATTAAGAGTATTACAATCTTTCCAAATCCCTCCTACGTCAAACACATAACATGGCTATAGATTTACATAAATCAATACACGAAGCCCAATTAGAGTCACTGCATGTTTTTAAGTGTATTGAATTTTGAATAGATCAATGAATTGGTGAAGAAATTGAGTTACTTCACAAGAATTAGTCTTGGAAGCTTATGTCATTACTAAAGAGCCATAATTTAGTAGGTTGTAAAAGGATTTTTAAGACGAAGGAAGGCATTCTGAGGACAAAAGTGCATCGATACAAGGCTTGACTAGTTATTAAAGGCTTTACTCAACAAGAAGGGATCGACTTCAATGAAGTGTTCTCCCTAGTTATGAAGCACAGTTCTATTAGAGTCTTACTTGTTATGGTCATTCTTCATGATTTAAAGCTAGAATAGCTAGATGTAAAAACTACCTTTCTACATGATGAGTTGGATGAGCAGTTCTATATGAGTCAACTTGATGGATTTGTCATTCTAGATATAGAAAAATATATTTATCTACTTAAAAAATCTTTGTATGGCTTAAAACATTCTCCTAAATAATGGTGCAAGAGATTTGATACATTCATTAAACATAATGGTTTCATTCGTAGTGCCTGCGATAGTTGTGTCTATCATAAGAGATTCTTATATGATTGTGTTATTTACTTATTACTGTATATAGATGACATGCTTATTGTAGCTAAAAGCATATCACAAATTGATACTTTGAAAAATAGTTAGGTGAAGAGTTTGAGATGAAAGATTTGGGTATAGCAAGAAAAATATTAGGAATGGAGATTACTTGAGATAGAAGTACTGAAAAACTTTTCTTGTCCAACAATCATATGTTGAAAAGGTATTGCGACGTTTTAATATGAGTAATGCAAAGTCCGTAATTATTTAATTTAATATCCACTTCAAGTTATCTGCATATATGTCATCAAAAACAGATAAAGACATGGAACATATATCCAATATTTCATACTCGAGTGCTTAGGTAGTATTATGTATGTCATGGTTTGTACTCGTCTTGATATTTCTCATACAATTAGTGTAATGAGTAGATACGTGGCGTATCCTAATAAACAACATTAACAAACAATGAAATGGATTTTAAGGTACTTAAAAAGTACAACAGATGTGGGTATGATATTTGACAAAACCAATATGAGTGACTCAATTGTAGGTTATGTGGATTCAGACTATACATGGGATTTGGATAGGATGAGATCTCTTATAGGTTACTACTTATTTACTCTATCTAGAAGTGTTATTAGCTGAAAGGAAACATCGCAAGCTACAATAGTCTTATCTAACGCAGATGCTGAATTTATTGCTTTAACATAAGTAGTAAAAGAGGCTATTTGGCTACAAGGTTTTGTGAGTGATCTTGGGTTAACATACAAAAATCTGACTATGTTTTATAATAGTCAAAGTGTCATACATCACACCAAGAACCTGATGTACCATGAGCAAATAAAGTATATTAACATCAAATATCATTTCATTTAGGACATTGTAGCACAAGATATTGTAGTTGTGCAACAGGTATCTACACAGGAAAATCCTGCATATATGATGACCAAAGCAATCCCAGTTAACAAGTTTATGCACTGTCTAAACTCAGTTGGAGTAAGAAATACTCACTAGTGCCTCGAGCAGACATTGTGGCAAGACAGAATGATAAGACGATCATTTTATTTGATGTTAAAAATAATTCTAGCTGAGGGAAAGATTTTTAGATGTGGCTAAATTCTGGGGATATCATATTTGATCATAAGAATATTTCTGTAATTATCGTGGAGATTATTTTATGTATATTCTGGAAAGTTCTGTGAGAAAAAAAGAAACTTAGTTCTTTATGTATTATACTGTTAGCTAATTGGTGATGTATTCTCTAAAATTATCATAGTAAAGAACTTTCTTGTTGTTTTTGTCCATGAATTAAGGCACACTATCGAACTATGTTAATTATTATGTGGTTTTTTTTTATTTTTACTTTCTTGTGATTATGCACAATTTAAAAATTAATTATTCTAATACTGGACAGGTTTATATGCAAGTGGATATTCATCTTTCTTATAACATTTATCCACTGTATGCTCCATCAAACCACAGTGTGTACACGTTGGCCTTTTAACACTAATTCCTCCAGAAGAAGTTCTATTTATTTGCATATAGGCCATTTGGCTCAAATTTTTGCATAAAAATTCATATATTTAAACTTCTTTCATGTGGTAAAATTAGAGCAAACACCTTGTTCAAGCCAGGCGATTGTCTATGAGTAGAATTTGGATATTAACTATATTAATGAACTTGTCTAGTCCTTTGAGAAATCTGATCACAATATCTTATTCCTAATACTTTCTAGTAACAGTAACAACATTTCATGTACACTGTGTTGTACAATCACATGCACGTATTGGCCTCAAATTCAATGACTCATCCCATAATATCTATATTTGAGTAAAATATCTAGTAACAGAGTATGTACCATGCTTTAAGGAGTAGATTTCTTCTTAAATATTTGATATTTTGACTACATCTCCTTATGCAAATCTATTGTGCAAATTCTTATATAAATTCTTTACATAATCTATCCAAGTTACACTCTGTATTATCTAAAGAGACAATGACATCACAATCCAAAAAAGAACAATGGTGTTACATCGTTCCCATACTTTATAAATTGGATCATTTTTATTCAGGGTCAGAATAGAACCATCTACAAACTTAAGTTTTATTTTCAAAACAATGTCACTCTCATTAATCTTGATCAAGAGTGAAAGTTACTACTCGTCAACATGGACATAAGTGAGCAGGAGCGACAAACTTTTATTCAGGTGTAGGTAAAATGGATTTACAAGAATTTCTTCCAACTTTGATGAATCTAGATTAACTGATGTAGTATCCATGTTAACTTTTTTGTTTTCTTTAAATTTCTTGATGAGTTCTTCGGTTGCTCAAATTTTAGAATAAATTATTCTTTGATTCTAGGGTTTCTTCTTTGATGTTAATTACGATGCAATCATAAAAATTGTTATTGTTCTGCAGCCATATTAGATTTTACGAGGAAAATAAAATTAAATGTAAGAAGAATGAATGAAAATCAAAAGAGATTTTGCCGAAATTAGTGAAGCTTGAAGAAGAACATTCGAGAAGTTGAGAGAGAGAGAGAGTAATGTGGGGTGGGGGAAGTATTTATATATAGAGAGATAAAAACTAACTTTTGCTGATCATGTAACTAACCCCACATTTACATCTAATTACATTTAATTCTCAATTAAGCATAATATCAATAAAAATGTTAACTTACTCTAATAGCACCAAAAAATTAGTCGGAGAATATGTACATATGTGTATATATATATATATCTTAGTGCCAAACTAAAAATGTATAAGTAGATATATATGGGGTTGACAAGCAAAAGAAAGACAGTATCTTACTTTGGTCTCGTGGAGTGTTTGCTACTTTGAGAACCATACAATTATGACATGATCGGACTGTTCTACGCACGTCATTTTCTTCGGAGACCAAAGTATTTGGATCAAGTGGTCACCGTTGGTTCCTTTCTTTTTCCTTTTTTTTTTATGATTAATCTAATTTCTTTTTAGGGGGAAAATACTAAATTTTTACAAAATTTACAATTTCATAAGAAATTAGTGTGAATTTACTATATTACCCATATCCCTCCAACGCCATATAAGAATGCAATGTTTGTTCTGGCAAAATTCTCTAGTATTAAAAAATTGAATAATGCATAATTTTCAGTCAAATTAAAAAGTAAACTATATTTTTATATTTAAAAATTAAATAAATTAGCATTATATATATTATCATATTAATTTTATTTTTATATTTTAAAATCTAAATGGATACTAATATCTTAAATTTCCCACTATCAATCTAGTCAGTAATATTAGTTTGCTAAAATTGGGAAAAAGACAAAAAATAATAATATTACAAATTAAAAATCACAAATCCCAAAACATAATTATGTCAACAAAACAATATAATTATATGCGTGCCTCTTTCTAATCCAATTGTTCCTTACTTAATCACGTCTAAACTTTCTTTATATATATATATATGTGTGTGTGTGTGTGTGTGTACATATATGTGTACGTATATATTGGCAGACAAAATTGAGTCTCAAAAAGGACAAGCCATATACGACCAAATTGAGAAAAGAGAAATAAATAGTGTTCATCTATTTTAACACGCGGAGAAAATTAAGTTACAAAATTTGATTTGGGTTAATTAATTACTTTGAACTTGACCACTCAAAAGTCCTTATTGCATTCTAAAATAAATATTAAAATAAGAATTTTTTTTTTTTTTGAAATAGTATATAAAGTAGATTGTTTAGCAACTTGGTGGATAAGTAGCTCCACAATTTTTCAGACGTTCATGTACCCTATACATATACATTGTATACGTACGTACACATTTCTACAAAAAGTGGTTCAAAGTTGATGGAGTCCTCAAAGCTTTAAAGATTTGACGAATGTCCTTTGAAATTTAATTATATATAAACAAAAAGGATATAGAGGATTAGATTTATGAAATTAAGCACATGAAAAACAATCTTTAAATCGGTCATGACCCATAATTAGTTTATGTTGAACCACATTAGTTATCGTGGGATTACAATTTGATTTTATTTTATTAGCTTAATTTTTCAAATATAGTTATACATTATACAATTTGAATATATTATTTTGTATCTCATTTATTATTCTTTTAATTATTTTTATTATATTATAAAATGTTACGAATTTGACTTGAATTATTTTTATTATATTATAATTAATGTATATATATTAATTAATTAATTTATAAAAATATATTTATTTATAATTTTAGCCATTGAATGGTAAAAATAAAATACATGGACAAATTTTTACTTATTTTGAAACACTAAAACTTTTTTGGAAGGTAAAAAAAAATTCTAAATTTTTATCCTTTGTAAATGTAAATAAAATAACATCGTGGTAAAAGGTAATAAACAAAAATATTAAAATTTTATATTTTATAAATCTGGATAAAGACCTTCAAAAAATCAAAATCAATGGTCAAACTTTTTTGGCTATATTTATATATATTACAATTTATTAACAGAAATAGAATCAATATTTTGATTTTAATTTTCCACCCTGGTCAAACAAAAAATAGAGAAGAAGAAGTGGTCAAAGCTGTTAAATTTTCTCATTATGATAATTTTACGCATAATATTAACAAATAAATACAAGTATTATTAATAAAATATAGATTAAATATTCAAAATTTGATTGCAGATTAAATGTATTACATTAAAAAGGCTAGTTTTCTGATTTGATTTTATCAAATCCAATCTTAAAATATAATATATAGCTTTATGTCGAATAATATGATATTAAATTATAACAAAATTATGCTACTCAAATTTTCAACAACGGTTTAATTTATTTTTAATTAATTTTAATCAGATTATGTCTTCAGTTTAAAATTAAATTGAGTAGATTTATTGTAGTAGTACGAGTAGATTGCTTCTTAAAAAAATTGAGTAAATTGGAAAAGTCCTCCGCTATATATATATAAATATATTAATTTTTTTTTATCTGAATCCCGTTATTTTGGTCTATTTCTATTTAACCCATGACACACGCTCCTATATATATATATATATCTATATATTTTTTTATATAAAACCAAACTTTTTAAAGAAACCAAGAAAACAGAAACTCGACCCACAGAAATTCTCTCCGCAAAACCCTTGAAAGCCTGGAATCCAAAAATGTCTCCCCACAACCGTTCTCCGTCTTCTTCTTCCTCTTTTCCCTCTTGTTTCCGACCGCCAACAGTCGCCACCGCCGACGACCACCATCTGCCGCCGCCTCCTCCACCGCCGGAAACTGTCTCGGGCAACCCAAACCTCACCACTTGCCTCTACCATACCCAGCTTGGTCTCTTCTCTCTCACCTGGTCCCGGACCTTCCTCGGTCACTCCCTCCATCTCCATCTCCACCCCGCGGACTTCTGCTCTTCTTCGTCTTCCCCAATCTCTCTTTCCTCCAACCCACTTCCTCTCTCGACCTTAAGCTTCCATCTGGAGATCAAACCCTTCATTTTCTGGAGGAAATATGGATCGAAGAAGCTCACGACGACTTCTGCGACTACACCGAAGATCCAGATCTTCTGGGACCTTTCTCGGGCCAAGTTCGGATACGGACCGGAACCCCATTCTGGGTTTTATATAGCTGTTGTCGTTGACGGCGAAATGGCTCTCCTCGTGGGGGATTGTACGCAGGAAGCTTACGCCAGAACCAAAGCTCAGAAGCAGGATGAAAGAGCTCAAGTTCTGGTTTTGAGAAGAGAGCATGTGTTTGGCAACAGGATTTACACTACGAAAGCCAGATTTGGGGGAAGGAACAGAGAGATTTCGATAGATTGCAGAGCCAATGAAGATGCCAGGTTGAATTTTAGCGTCGATGGCAAAAGGGTTTTGCAGATAAAGCGGCTAAAATGGAAATTTAGAGGCAACGAGAAGATCGACGTTGATGGGGTTTCAGTACAAATCTCATGGGACGTTTACAATTGGTTGTTTGACGACGCGAAGAGCAGCGGCAATGGCCACGCTGTGTTCATGTTCAGATTTGAGAATCCAGACCAGTTATCTCATGAACAAGATGACGAGTGCTGTCATGCCGAGAAAAACGGTGTCGTATCGTGGCAACAGAGCTCGTGCGGGTTCGGGATTAATGGGATAGAGTGGAGGAAGATGAGGAAGAGCTTTTTGCGGAGCGGGAGGAGCTCGTCTTCTTCGTCGATATCCATGTCTTCTGCTTCTTCTGGTTGCAGCTCGTCTGTAATGGAGTGGGCAAGCACGGAGGAGAGCGAGTTGAGCAGCGGCCCAATTGGGTTCTCTCTGCTGGTTTACGCATGGAAGAAATGAGGGAAAAGCTTTTCTTCTCTCTCGGCCGCCATAGCCAGTGAGCTTCACTAACCCACATTCGTTAATGAACATAGTAGAAATAATTAAAGAACTGAAGAATCCCACAGAAGATATTAGCGAATAGTTACAGATCGATATATTTCATCTAACACCTCTCTTTTCTACGAAATTGAATTCATTTGTAATTGTCTGATTACCAGAAATTATCACATTCTTGTTTGAATTCTCTCTGTGTAACATCTATTAAGTGCTAAAAATCGAAAATGACATCAACTGGTTCATGTCCATTTTCATTATTTGATTCTCTTGTCGTCTTCAACCTCTGTTTCGAGAGCATATCTTCGTCTGTGTATTTCATTTCGTGTGTTTGTTAATGGAAATTTCCATGTTATGCTGCCGCATATACGACAAGACGCATGTGAACGTGTTGGGGCGGGTCGGGTTATTCTGAGGTGTAGGTGGGGCGGGTGAGAAATTGGATGATTTTAAATACTTGACGTACATTTTTGTGAAACCTGCTCCGTCGAATCTGGACCGTCAATGTTGTTGACTAGGTACCAGATTAGTCGGGAGGAAACTTGCGTGGAAATTTTTCTCTGGATTCGCGACAATGTAAAGCGAGACAACAATATAATACCTGACCAAAAACGGCACCGAATTAAGAGAGAAATAGCCAATTGGATTTTTTATGGCTGTTTCTGTTGACCGTTTGACCACATCATAACTCACTTGTGTATATATACACACAAAGTATATTATTTATGTAATTAAAAAAGATTTGAAATTTATGTGTCTGTCAGTCTCGTGAATCTAAAGGCACGATATACATATTAGATTTTTCATCTCATTTTTTTATAAATAAAAAAAGTGGATTATAAATAAAAATAAACATAAAAACACTATGTGATTCGAAATTAAATCATTTGTAAAAAAATATGTATGTATCAATTATTTAATTAAAAAATATTTAGTATATTTATTTTCGACTTGGGATTTATTATAAAATATATTTTATTTAAGAGTACGACCTTTTTCTTTTTGAATATGGTTTGATGGGTGATTCAAAAGTATTCGCAATATTTGTTTTAAAAATTATTTTTACTAGTATATTTTTAAATTTTAGGTGTATGTATAGGTTACAAAAGAAGATTAGTTGTTTAGACTTTTGGGTATGATGGTTTTTAATTGTTTTGGTTGGTGTGTTTGGTGTTTACTATTTTTTTCAATAGGCCAATAGCCAATATTTTCCCTTCTCATCCCATGTTTCTCCCCATATAAGAAACTATTATATTATATATGTAGATTATATATATAATATAATCTAACTTTAATATTCTAAATGCGAAATCAAAATTGTAGCGGTTTATAGTTGGTAAATTTTCGTTCATGAATCTTTGTGAGTGTATAGTATGATTTTTTAAAAAGAAAAATCTTGTTCAACTTAAATTAAGAATAAATGTTCACATGTTCTAATTGTAAATAAGATGTAGAGATGTATGAATTTAAATATAAAAAACGTTGTATCATAACATAATTAGCGTAATGCTGGTGTTAACTGGCATCCATTATAACCATATATTTTTCTTAATCATCATTATTGTAAAGTAACAATTACAGTTTTTTTTTTTTTTTTTAATTAAAAAAATTAATGATTGCCATGATTAAAAGCAAATTCGAACTTGGAACTTTTTAGCTTTAAAACTATTAGTTTATCCAAATTAATTAGGCTTAATTAATTATTATAAAGTAAAGGCTACTGAACATGGGACAATATTAATATTGTATATAATCACTTCCTTTTAGTTATTTTTTAACAAAATAAAATAAATAGTATATTATATTTTTAATTCATCCTGAATATTTTAATTAAAAAAATATAGTGACTATAAAAATATTCATTTTATCAAATTAAAAAAAATAGTAAATTTTTTAAAATTTAACGCAATTTAATTATCGCAATCACAACAACTTATTATGTATTCAATTAAACTAAATTAAAATTTAAAATATAAAACTTTACATCATCAATAAAATTTAAATTTATAATTTTTAAATAAAATATAAAAATTTTAACAATTAATCAGATCTCCCTTGCCCGTCAGTTATTAAACTTCAATGAGAAGGAGTAGGAGTGCTTATCCAGATCTGGAATAATCTTATCCTTATCCACTGCATGTTGTAAAGTGCAAGTTGAGTAAAACAAGGATACGGGCATACCAATTTTCAGTTTTCACATAAAAATAAGCATCAACCGCAATAGCGTTATTACCTTTTTGATGAGGTCATAGGTTTATATATACTCGGAACCAAACAGTTGATTGCACAAAACCTGCATGCATAAAAACCAGGACAAGGACAATGCATCCTTCCTAATCCTTAGCCCAAGAAGTCAACCTTTATTTTCTTCTTCTAATTTATTTTTTAATTATTAAATTTATAACCAATAAAAATTTAATATTATAAAATGAAGAACTTTTTAATAATAATTTTCAACGGGGTTTTTAGTTATAGAGGAGATTGCATTTATAGTCGCCGGCGTTGATGACTTTTCTTTGAACTCCTTCGAGAGAGCTGTCAATGTACTGGTAGATCAATACTTATAGCCGACATAATCATGTACATATTTGATATATCTGTCTCTTTTTTATCATCTAAACACACCATACTGCCCCAGCGCTGACAAGTATATACAGATACACATATATATGTATATGTATATGTGTGTGGATGTAAGTACTTATTTTCATTAATTTAGGTGCACTAACCATTCCGCCGACAAGTCTTTGAGGATGTGCACTTACATATTTATTCGTTAAAAAAGCAAATTACGTTTGATGTTTCATATGTATATATACATACATGTTTTATGTGCATTTTTTATGCATGTATATGGTATACGTAAAAACATAAAATTGGTTTACATATAATATGTTATAAGTGGTAGTGAAGACAAATCAAAAGAGTAAGTTACTGATTCCAAAAAAGAAAAAGAAAAGGATATAAGATTATTGATATTTTTGGCTAAACGGGTTCTACGTAATGTTTGTATCAAGTGGCCGGCAACATAGAACCAAGTTAAAAAGAAAAAGTAGATTTCTCTCCTTTAATTATTTGTCTATTCCATATATATATATATATATATGTATATATGTAAACATATACAGATTACAACCATATTTTAGTAATTAAGTAATAAAATAGCAAAACTGAATTTAATTGACTATCAGAAAATAAGTGATTTTATTCCTATAAAAAATGGGACGTTATCAACTAATGGGTAAAAATATATATGCATAGTTCTGATATATATATATTTGTGTATGTGTGTGTGTGTGTATATATATATATATATATATATATGGGTTAAAGGCTCGAATTGTTTGTAAATTGGGTCTATTATAAACTTGCAGAGAAAGACAAAGAACACAATCAAAGTGCCACAGATCTTTATAACTTTATCTGAGCCGGCAAACTTTCTCCTAGACTGGACTTTGTCCCACAAAAGAAAGAAAATAAAACTACAGAGTTTCAGTTACAATACAGTCAAATTATAAGGTTGAAATTGTAATTTGCATATATATATATATATATATTTGTATGTGTGTGTGTATAATCTTGCTGAATTATGTAATGCCAATAGCTGAAACCATAAAAAGGGAAAGCAAGGTTTCCACAGCAAAGATAGTGAAACATTCATGAGTTGAATTGAGCTGAAAAAGATTTCTTAGCATATAAGTTGCCAAATTTTCTAAAGACATTGATCTTCCCATTCAACTTATAAAACAGAAAGCGTTTTATAGTAAACAGAAAACGCTGCTACAACAATTTCCAAGCAGCTGTTTCCTTAATTCACTCAAAAAGATTAGCACAACCCATATATTCTTTCTTTTTTTGTTTTCCTGATTTACTGTTGTTCCTTTTACTTATCCCTAAAGAGTTTCAAAAAGGCGAAAAAAAGAAAAAAGGTCAAGCTGATTTCAAAGCTTCAAGCTCTATGTGGATGGTGCCGAATCGGACACTAAGGAGAAGTTGGAGGAATTGGTCTTTGTTGACAACTTCTGGCTGCAGTTGCCGAAGGACAAGATAACAAGGAAGAGGGTGCAGAATGAGAGGAAGATACAAACCTACTTGAATGGCTTCTCAATTTCCTCTTTTCTCCCTCCTGAATCCTGTTTCCTGACTTAACTTGTCGAACCTTTGTTTCATTCAAGCCTGCTGGCAGGACGCAGTTGCAGAAGAGACCTAAAATTCGTGAACAAAGTACATGTAATCAAAATTAATTGCTTAGAGACGAGTGAAAGGAAATTCCTAAAAGATCGGTGTAATTCTGAATCATAATGCACTTGTAGCAATGTCAGGCAATTAAATGATTCAATTTTCGGAATTGACAGACAGCTGCATGTAAATTCTAAGATAATAATCAAAGGACGCCACCTAAAAATTCTGCCAGTTTTACCAACATCGAAAATATAAGTTGCAAAGCATCAGGTAACTGCACAAGATCATATCTTTATTGGTGTAAGTGCCGCATCGAACAATTGCTGCACTAATGTGGAATTATTGATAATTAAATCTTTAGCATTTTCAAAAGTGTTTTGCTAAAGTTAATAGTTTTCATAATTACAGGATGTGTGTAATAAGAGCTAAAAATCTGCAAGGATATAGAACAAAAATACATGTGACGAAAACAGTAGGTTAATAAATGTCAGTAGAAGACCTCCAGTGTTACAGTTTGTGCTTTTATTCTCTTAACTGAAATCTTGAAATCCTAAAAATACAGACATGGAAGTTGCCACTTGTTTTTGTATTATAAGGTATGATGTCCTGTAAAGAAAGTGAAGGATATAGCCATTCTCAATTTTGAGGCGGTTCATTAGTTATCGGCATTCTCAAGATTCATGTGGGTAAAATTCATAAAGAAGCTGCAGCATTGTGTCAGAAACCTTTGACATGGCTGTCCGATCTTGAGAAAGAAAGAAAGAAAGAGAGAAGAGAGAAACAAAGAGGGAAATATGAGAAATAATTATTATTCTTTTTCTTGATTTCTACAAGCATGGGAATATAGCCTTTTATAAGCTATTAAGTAATAAAAGCACCCCAATCACCGGCCTGAATCAATGGTCAATCGTGATGCAGCAGCAGCTGTTCTGAAAATACATTCAAGATACTGACCCTAACCCTAATCCTAACATGCAAGACTAGTTTACTCTTTGTTATTTCCCTTGTTACCCTTAATGTCTTGACACATTTAAAAGTTAAGAGGGAAAAAAGGGTGAAACCGAAAGCCCATTTCCGTATTTCTCTCTTTGGGAATGATGTCATCCCTCTGGAAAGGTTATTTGAACCAGAGCTCTCGTAGGTTATTGTTTCTCATGTTTTTCATCTTAATCCAATGGTTTGTCCAGCACATCAACCAGGCAATGTTGCCAATGAAGAGCAGGACCATAATATAGATGGTCATTCACACAATTGAAAGTTATGAGAATCTTAATGTGACCTTAGAAAGAGGTAAAACACAAACACTCGTTTCCATGTTTCTTTCTTGGGGCATTATGGCCACTTTCTGGAAAGGTTCACTGAACCACATCTGCCATAAATTTTGTTTCCAAGATTTTTCATCTTAATCCAAAAGTTTGTCCAGCTCACCAACTTATCAACTTTAATATCAGTACCATAAAGAAAAAAAGTGCAACCCAAGTAGATAAGCTACTTAAGAGAGCCATGATAAATGCCGGATGCAGCTCAGTTTCCATCTCAACAACAAAGCACATAATAAATGAACTAAAATCAATAAAAGACAAAAACATACGCATATCAAACACACATTATGCAGTTATATTCTTACCCAATCGAGCGAGCCGGTTGACCCAGCGAGGAATTGGCTTCCCAGTCAATCTGAGACACACATCATTGCAGAAGTGATTGCAGTTCTTGGTGATAAGATGGTAAGTATTACCAGAATACTCTTCAGCCAATTTCTCCATGAAAGCACGCACTTCCTTGGGACCTAAGTCTGTCCTTCCAATCAAAATTGATTTCCTATATGTGAAACCGGGGCACTGCTTTGGTTCCACCTCGAAAATCCCTGTTGTCACATGCTCGTGTGCCCCAAATCCATACTCGACTCCATGAACTACACCACAAAAATAAAGGGTGTAAGATGCAAGTTAAAAGGTAAATAGATGATAAAATTGGTAGGAATTCTTGAATCAATCATTTGCTTTAGTGATCTAGATAGGTACGCTCTGTTGGTTTACTTGGATAGTTAGAAAGAAGATTATCCTGTATGCTGTTCAGATCCTAAAAGCTTGAAATTTTCCTAAATTAACGAGTCAACAACAACCAGGTACCAACATATATAGAGAATCCAAGAAAATTATGCTTCTACTATTACTTTCTTGAGGGAGCTCTGCCTCTAGGTATCCCTATACATGGATCGAAAACAACATTAAGCAGAAATGTCAATCTTCCATGAACATGGAAACTGAAAAATGAAAATTGAAAAACCCATCTCAGGTAAGAAACAGAATCGTTACAACATCACTTTCTCTCAGTCTTAACAAACTTTTCTCCGCTTTTCCTCCAGTTTCTCACCAGACAAACAACTCATAAAATCCGCACTCCAAAATTATACCCCTATACACCCACAAACAACCAACTCACGCATATAAATTTAGACAGAAGCCACCAAATTAACGGCACAAACACCATCAAACCAAATAATGCAAAGCCCAGAAACGGAAAGAAACAGAAATAAAAGCGTACCCTGCACACCAGAATGATAGATCCCGAGCCCCAACCAATAAGCATAGCCATTAATCGGAGTCAAGTCATACACATTCAAGTAAACCGGAACGGAACCGACTTTCTTCTTCCGCTGCACCAAAACCATTCTACACAACATCTTTCCCTGCTCTAGAAAAAGAAATCCACCAACCAAGAAAATCCAATTCGGATCCCGGGCAGTGGCAGATCCGGAAGAGACTGATAAGGAAAGAGTTGGGCGGAGTTGGAAGAAGAAACTAACGGAGGTCAGTAGGAACAAATTAGAAAACGAATCATTAGCTCTGTAATTTTAAACCAGAGGAAGAATCTTCTCTACTGGGTTCTTCCCTGGCTGCCAAAAGCAACCGCACCATCAGCTTATCTTCCTGCTTTCCCTTTTTTAAGCTTAAGCATCCACTTTAAATTATTAATATTTTTTCCTTTTTTAATTATTTATAAAAAAAAAAAACTCAATATTGCTTTTTAGTAGCGAAGATGGTAGTTGTAATTACCCATGTACTTGGAGGTATTCACTAAATTGCCATCCAGTTTATGTCTGTATTTTAATTATCTTTCAGTTAAAAAAAAAGAAAACAAAATGAATTTTACTGCAGTTTTAAACCACTTTTAGATTAATTAGATGCTGAGTTACTGTGGTAAAAACTAGTAAGAGAATTGTAGCATGTGTTTCATGGTCTGTATACATAAAGATTACTATAAGTTGGTGGCATCAATTATGATTATGAAATATAAAAACATGAATAAATCATTCTTTACTTTAATACTTTCCATTTATATATATATATAAATATATTATTTAACGGGATCACTCTTTTTTTTTTTTTTAATTAAGAATGGGTCAAAGTTTATTTTCGGATTTTAGTCATTTAAGAAAAAAACATGTTATTTTTAGCATTCAGCTTTAACTTATTTCTTTAAAATATTTTAAAATTTTCTTTAAAATTATAAATATTTACATCTTTATATACCTTCTAGATTTTGTGATAAATATCTTTCTGATTTTAACTTATTAAAATTATTACACCAGTAGTTCTTGAAAAAAGAAATAAGTAATTTTCTTAAATAAGGATTTTGACAGATCCTATTTGTAAGACTAATGAAAGGGGCGAAACAGTAATTACAGATTCATTAATAGTTGTTTTTTAATTTAATCCTCGGAGAATGAATGGTCAGTATTTTATTTAGTTAGAATGGACATGCAAATAATAAAATATCAGAAATTGGGTTCGACCGGCGCCGTAGCAGCCCCAACCACCGTCAAATATTCAACAAGCTTTTACCCAATCGCCGCCGTTGAACGAAGAAGGCGAAGCCGTTAGTCGCTGAATTTTTATATTAACCGGACAGAGAATTGGAGATAATTACAAACATTGCCATTTAACTTCAACAATTCACCTAACACGGTCCAATTTTTTGATTTCTTTTTCGCGTACCAAGATTGAATTGAATAGTGTTCTATTAAAAAAATATTTAAATAAAATAACGTAGCATATTTATTGTTATTATTATTATTATTATTATTATTTTTTTTTAAAAAAAAGGGAATAAGAGAATTGACAGAGGGGGTGCTTACCGTTCTTCCT
>NW_019014565.1:134526-164048 GCF_000150535.2 Carica papaya
TAGATGAAGTCACACGCAGTTATAATTTAAATTTATATATATTTTATATTTAAATAAATAAAATATATCATATAATTTTTATAATACATAAATATTGCTGCGGGACGTGAAAAATAGAACGTAATTTTACATATAATTTAAAATAAATACGAAATTGTTAATATTTTATTTTTGTTTATTTAGCATTTTAAGTGGATGGCTGGGTCCCAAAAAAAGCAACCACCCGACAAATCACTGGCTTACAATAATTTGTCAATATCTAACCGTTGATTATTTACACGTCACGATTCAACAGGATAACGTTATGAAAAATCTTGGGGTGTTTGATTGGAACCACAAATAAGTTAAACGGTAATAATTTTAATATATTTTAAAATAAAAGTTGCAATATAATTAAAATTTGATGTTAATTGGAAATTTGTGATTCACATGTATGTATTATAATGGAACCCGAACAATACTGGCGTGTTGCCTTTTTATCCCTTAGGTATGGTGGTTCTTAGAGCATCATTTTCCTTCTTCTACACATATGTAAATTATTGTATTTTTCAACCTTCATTACCAGTTAATTACAATCTCACTTGTATTTTTTGATTGTTAATCATTTTTTAATACATGTTAATCTTATTTTATGTAAGAATTAAAATTTTAAATTATGATTTAAATTAAAGTCACGAAAATAACATACCCATGTGGGAATTTTTTATTTTATTTTTTAAATTTTTTTGGCTATTCCGGTTGGAAGTTGATTGGGACATTCATTTTAATCACGTTGAATTAATTGGGAGGCCCATGAAACCCAATAATATATACAATAATTATCAATTTAAAATAAAAAATAAATTAATAATTAAATTAAATTAAATTCGATAAAAAGTATCTCCAGAAACGATGAGGGTGATGGGAGAGAGGGAGTGAGAAAAAGACTGCTGGGAAGATAAAGTAGTACTTTGAAATATTGGATTTTTCCGTATTATTTTCTTTTTAATTTATCGCCATGTCAAAATTTAAACCCCTACATGAACCTCTCTCTCTCTCTCTCTCTCTCTCTCTCTCAGCTTCTCCGAGCATCATGGCCCGCTTAATTCGATCTGCACATAGGACTATCTTCTCCTTGTCTTCTCCTTCTTCTAAAACCCTAATCCAGAGACTCCCCCCGAAAGCCCACGGCACTGCCATTCAATCAGGAGATGCCACCTCTGCATTTTCCTCCCAATCCTACGCTTCCCCTGTGAATGCCAAATCGCCATTCGAGGCCAACATTCTCCGAATTATACGCAATGAGATCGAGTACCAGTCCGACTATGCTCCTCCTCACCAAGTACGTGCCCTGCCGCGAAAATAATTTCTTTATTTACTTATCATTTCTGTTTCTATTGCTCTTTTTTCTATTCTCTCTTATTTCAATGAATTTCTGGTTGGTTGCCGCGAAAATGACGGAAAACGACAGAAATGGAACTGCTGTAATGATGAGAGTTTCAATTGTTCGGAGTGTCTGCTTAAATTAACAGTTAGCGGTTCTATTAGGTTGTTACTCTGTTACTCTAGCTAGGGTTTTTCTTAAGCTTTTGTTTTACTGCATAAAAGATGAAACTGAGAAGGAGTAATTCAATTCGAGGAACCGAATTTAAATTGTTTAAGAATTAAATGAGAGGACAATTTAGGTGAACTGAGTAGTTTAATGGATTTTCTTGAGTGGAGGTTTTGGTTGCTCAAGTCCCAAAATAGGAGATATGCTGATCGCTGTTTGTTCTTCTTCCTTTGGGACTTGTTCAGCCTGTTACAGAATTTAAATCGTTTACGGTTGAAGATCATCCAGGTGGGCAGTGGATCACTATGAGGGGGAAGTATGGGGACAATGAACACATTAAGATGGAAATAACTATGTTTGACGGATATGACTATGTTCCTAAAGTAGGAGAGGATAGCATCGAGGAAGATGTGCGCCTTCACATTAGTGTGCTTGTTGACATATCCAAGGGGGAGGGTTATGATGATATGGAGTTCGTGTGCTCGGCGTGGCCCAACTGCATCGAAATTCAGAAAGTTTACATGCTTAGGCGTGACAGAATGCTGTCTAGTCCTCACATGGGACCTGATTACAGGTATTGGTTGCGCTCTTCCTCTTCCATACTAATTTGTTCTTATTTGCTTGGTGCATCTGAGATCTAAAAATTTTGGAGTGTTTTGACCTTTTTTTTTAGAGTGATTTGGTGGTTATTTTGTATCTTGGAATTCACATGTGATTATTGTGGGTTATGCTTCTGTTATTTTCAGGAACTTGAAGAGGGGACTTCAAAAGGGACTTCGTGAATATTTAGAGGCAAGGGGGGTAAACAATGAACTTTCTGTATTCTTGCATGAATATATGATGAACAAGGATAGAATTGAACTTATCCAGTGGTTAAGGGTTGTCAATCATTTTCTAGAAAAGTAGCTGAATATTTTGAAAAAATTTCAAAGACATTTGCTTTTGGCTTTTTATTTTTTCTATGATTATAAAGAAATAACTCACATTGTTTGTATGTCATCTCTGAGGAGGAGAAAGAATCAAGTCAATAAAGAATGATATTTTAAAATGAAATTGATAATTTTGTAACCCCCTTATGCATTCAAGCTAGAGAGGGGAATTTTACCAATTATGAACATTTTGATTGTATATTTTAAAAGGGTTCGGTGGTATTATAACTCTGTAAGTCAAACCTTGGTACTAGAATATGTAACGTGAGACCATCAACTCTGAAAAAAGGACTTTAAATATTAAGGACATTGCTTAAACTACCCCCTTCTTGGGTTGCTACCTTCTTTGCTTCCTTCCCAGAGTTGATTGATTAACCCCTCTTTGAGCACAATATAAATCATATATGTCGCCGCCAAGCCCTATTCTGTTTATAGTGTTTATTCAAACTTCTTGATTGATTATTTAGACTTCCCTTTTTTAGCGGTTTCAAACAAGGTATTCTATTAAATCATGATATAGATCATATTTTTTTACGCTACTTGAAAAAATAAAGGATTTTAACTGGAAGTCTTATGTCATTGGATAGTTGCATGAATGCTGTCAATTTACAATGCAGTCATAGTGGTGTCTTTTCAGTTGATTCTGGGAACTTGGGCAGGAATTTTTCCAGCCATATCATAATGCACTAAGGATTTCATTTTTTGTTATTATTTTTTTAAGAATGCATTAAAAATATTCTTTTAGATTCTTTTTCTTTCTTTGATGGCTTGATTCATTGTTTCTGAAATTCTTCATGGAGTAAATCTATTAGCACAATGCAGTCGCTAGACACATTGAACTAGATGGAACGTAAATAGTCATGATCAAGCTTAGTACTCTAATAAATTTAGTTGAACTAGATGGGACAGAAATAGTCATGGTTAAGCTTATTATTCTAATTTCATTTATCATTATTATCAAGGATGCATCAAAAGATATCTCATATATTCCTCTTCATTTTTTGATTACTAGACTCATGCTTCGAATGCTCCTCATGGAGTAAATCTGTTAGCTAAATAGATAACATTGAACTAGAAGATTTACATAAGTAGGCATGTGTTTGGTTATGTTCTAATGTATCCAGGTAGTGTTTAGTGGACTATTTCAGCTGTGGGTTAAGATTTGCATGATTGTGATCATTCAATCTGGTGCTGTATGCTATGCATATATGTGAATGAGTGTGCTGACACGTGATTATCTGATTTGAAAATTATGAATATTCCTGCTTCTATTCCGAGAAAGAACCAAATAAAATTAGTCCAATTTGATGAATCTCTGACACTAAACAAAATATATTTGAGATAATTTGGTTGTTCTAATATTCTTTCCATTCTGTACATCTGGTCATCAGTAGTTTAGCTTTTAACATGATCTTTGTTGAACTTGGCTTGATTTCTGTAGTTATTCTTTTTGGGCTTCTCATTCAAAGATGTAGCTAGTTAAACAGTTCGGTCCAACTACTGTAACTGGTATGTGCTTGTTTTGACAATGAATTTCCGGCATGTTTATTTTGCAACTCATTTATGGGAAATAAGTTTAGAAGGTACATAAAATTTTAAGGATATAGTTACCCAAACTGAACTTTCGTGAGTTTGCCAGCTGCTGGTATTGCTATGATTGATCTTCTTCTTCTTCTTGGGAAATGGTTGTATATGATGAACATGTTTTTCTTGTTTTTATTAAAAAAATGGACACGTTTTTCTTGTGTTTGTTAAGCCTTGTGCGGGTTTGTGCCTACAATGCTATGACTAGACTCCTTCGAACTTCGGTCTGGTGAATAATTGAGTGAAGACAGTTTAGTCCTATATCAATTGGCTTATTGACAGAAGCCAACCACCTTTTATGTTTCTTTCTAAACCAAACCACCCCACTTAGACCAAGCTAAATTTAAATAAAAGTTGGATCCTCATCCAGTCATCTTGCATGTATTTACTTATAATTTTTATTTTCTCATTTAAGAAGGTAGGACTGTGGTAACTGTTGGGGTAGGGCCCCTCAATCAATCCTTTAATGTGCTCCCTCAAAAGCTTTATTCTCGATTAACAATTTTGTAACTGTTGGGCAGGACCCCTCAATCAAATCTTTTGATGTGCTCCCTGTACATGTTTGATTGAAAATTTTTTCATATACGTTAATATCTTCTATGCTTGTTTTTTCCTTTTCAGTAAATTGTTAGGGTTGGCAAATTATTAAACCCATTTGATTTTCTGTTCAAGGGCAACCTGGTAGGTGCTAATCATTCAGTGTTGCTTTGGTTTGACATAATCTTGTTTCAAATTATTCACGTTGCTTAAAGAACACCAACTTCAAATGTTGGTGACAATTAATTTTTACTCAAATATTTTCCATTTTGGACCACAAACGGTTGTTAGCAGTAACTACTAGGCTTGTAACCAGTAGTAACTAACAAGCCTCTCTGATGGGTAAATGCGAGGTATTGATTCCTTCTGCCCCAACTTTTAAGCACAGAATTGATATCAATTTGTTGCATGGTTAATTTTTTCCTTTTTGGTAGAATCACCTTTATTGGTTGTGAATCATTTATCATAGAAGATCAGTTCACAGTAAGCAATTAAATTTATTTTGTCTAGAATGATAAAGCACCACGGTCCTTGTTTATGAATTATGAGGTGATGCTTTTCTTTTTTCTCATATAATGTTGACTTTTACACCTTTAAAGAACTCTGATTTGCTAATTGCTATGGAATTTCTTGTTCTCATTAATCTATAATAACAATGTGTAAGTACAATGCAGAGTTAGGCAAAGGACTTACATTGTTAGTTGAAGTTGTTGTCTATTCTCATTCTTGTTCATTTTATTGTTTCTAGTTTCACTGTTGGCATTGACGTCATCATCATCATTATCATTATATTCGTCATCCTTTTCTTTTTCTTCATATACTTTTTCTTTCTTTTTCTCAACCTCTCTAACAAGCATTTTCATTGGTTTTCAACATTTACGAAAAGTTAATGATGGAAACCATGTTGTTTAGTGGAGGAGTGCACTTTTAATCTTTTTGGGTTGGTGACAGGCACCCAACTTCTTGATAACAAATTTCCTAACAAATTTCTGAAAAACTCTGTAAGTGCTAATATATATTGCCTATATGATAGTGATCTTGAAGAGAGAAGAACCATTATTGCTTTCCCATCTTCTCAGCCTTTCATAATTACGTCTTTATCTGCTTAGCTTGGAAAAGAAAAGTGATTGATCAACGTACCAGCAATCCTGGTTTTTGCTATTGCTGTTAGAGACTAAAGAGTACAATTCATAGTGGCATGTTGGAAGATGATTTGGTTATGTCGTAGTCATATTCGAGTTTCTTTTGGTAATTTCGTGTTTGAGTTGAGTTGGGTTTGAGTCGAGGAAGTGTTATCCTATTTGGCTTGTTGAATTATCACTGCACCCACAAACTTGTTTTGGTGCTATATGGAGAATAATTTTTGGCATTGTAGATAACACTTGGACACTTTCCTTGTCTGACAACAACACCAGCTTTTTTGGTAAACATCTCAAGTGATGTCAGGACAAAACATATGACATACTACTATACCATACTATGGAAAGAGAAAGTAAATGCTTCGCACTCCAGTTGTTGGGTCCAGCCCAGCTTCCATAACTTAACACATGTTTTATCCTTGTCTTTTTTTTTTAATATGTACAAATTATATTTCCATTCCTTACAGGTAGGTTGGCTTAGATGCAATTCTATTCTTTTCTTGACAAATTAAGATACTGAATTATCTTTAAAAAATTTAATAATAATGGTGAGAAATAAAGATGGGTCTGAATTAAATATGATGAAATGGGAGATAGGCTGACAAGTAAAGCATTATATATTATAATAGTGAGGAAAAATCTTACCTAGATTTAGGGATCTGTAAGTGAAAGTGACACAGTGCATGTTTTCTCAATAGAGGACAAGAGCATATCTTCCATTTGAAAACATAATTATGGAGGAGATCTACTTCTAACATTGAATATATACCTGAAATCATTAAAATAACCTAAGGTGTATAATTAATTGTATTTAAAGAAAGGGTGTTGCTTGCAATATTGAATTTCTTTAATAATAATTATAGTGTATCTGGTTTAGTGGCAGTGCTTTAACTCCTGATAGAAATGATAAGCATTTTTTAAATGATTTAATGGGGCATCTTTTTCATGTTCTACAAACTGCATTTTTTAATTACATTATGTATGCATACATATACATTGCGTGAAAACAATATGATTTTGGATAAAATTTTTAACTCCGGGGGCTGAATCCGTGGTCATATAGTAATCCAGTGATGAGTCAATACCCCATCAATTGATTCTGATAGTACATAAAAATTTAGCAAAACCATAATTTTGACTTATTTTATTAATATAAAGCTGCAAATTGAAGACCACCACGTAATTTATATTTTATTAAGTATTTTGTTCTTTTTTCATAATGATGATAAAATTAGAAGAGCTTGAGATTAACTCAAAATTTCATGAAAATTTTCTTGCCAAGTTTTCGCATTTAGCCAAAAGCCCCAATCATTCTCATAGAGTAAAGCAGGAGATATCGGGAAGATTTGCTTTTGACATGACAAAACTCTTGCATTCACACAAATTATACTAAATCACACGTATAACTCTATTTCAGATAATAATATAATTTTCTAAGTAATACTAACTAATTAGTTTTTACACACACATATTAAGAACTTAATTGCGAAGCAAAATTCTCAAAACTTCTTTGTAATCAAATATACACAACAACAATAATTACTCTCAAGAAAAGAGTAAAAAGCAAAAAACAAAATGTCAATCATAAAAAATAAAAATGTAGAAAATTAAATAAATTAATAATACACCTTTTTTTTTTTTTTTTTTTAACTTCAGAGCTTCAGGGACAAGTCGAGCTTCTGCAACTCTTCTTGATTACTACTTGTACTCAATAACCCACCACCAAACCGCCATGCCTCATCCGCTGCGGCAGCCGGCGAACCAACCGCCGTCGTGGACTTCACTACGTTGAACCGGCAAACACCGGAACGGGACTGTGGCGTTGAAGATGAATTCATATGATGGCAATTACCCATTGATATTAGCTTCCCAACTGCAGGTTGCTGGTCAAAAGGAAGCCTAGTCGTTGACCGGTACTGGCCGTATCCTTTACCAAAGACAGAAAAGGGAGAAGAAGAAGAAGAAGAGGAGGAGAAGATCTGTGGAGGCTTGTGAATCATTGAATGAACTTGAATCCCGAGAGATCTCCCGCCATGGAAAGGTGGAAGAGTTGAGAAATGGTGATACCCGAAAGCTGAAGCTGAACTGGGTAGTCTTTGTCCTCTCTTTGCTAGGGTTCTTTCTCGTTTATGGGCGTTCTGATGGCCTCCCAAAGCTTGAGAACTGTAGAATTTTCTTTGACAGTAGTTGCAGGAGAAGACTCTTTGCTGTTGATCTTGATCTTGAGGTTGATGATGCCGATTAGTAGTTTCAGGCGATGTTCGAGAAGAAGATGATGATGATGATAAACCCGTAGTACTGTTCAAGCAGCTAATGAGATTCAATTCTTGATTAATGAAATTAGTATTGCCCAGATGATGACAATCATTACCACTTGTTGTTAACTTTAGATCAAGAAGTAGATCATGATCATCACTGGGTTTTCCTTCTCTTCGATGATCTTGATCTTGATCTTGGTCTTGATCATCATTATGATCATGATCATGATCATCTTCTTCTTCTTCTTCATCATCATGTACGACTACTACAACTTCTTCCTTGTTAATCTTGTGCAACACCAATGGAGTCTCTGAGGAAGAAATGATGCATGAGCTGGTCTCGGATGGAGATGCTTCTGATAATTTTCTGTGTGACTCCATAAGAATGGAAAATTAAAGAGAAAAGAAAAGGGGTTATGGAGTTGCTTCTTGTTGATGGAGGGGGAAAAGGGGATAAAATCTTTTTGATGGGAAGTAAATGTTTTGTGCTTTATATGCAAGGATTCACAATACCCTACAGTAGCTTTTGGCTTTATAAAAATAATCTACATATATCTCGTATCACCAAATTTTGTTAGGTTTCCTTGTTTGCATTTGCATACTCCACCATCTACCTGTATATATCTAGTTATCTACCCATTATACAGCACACACACACATATACATATATATATATATCGTTTCTTATAATACTTTGACTCTACACTTAATTTTTGTACTACAGTGTTTTTGGCTTTATTAACTCTCGCTGAAAAATGCAAGAGCATCTTTGCCTCCATTGTAATAGTAGCATTACCTGGAATCTTAGATACTAGTTTTCTATTTATAACATAATTTCAACTCATTTTCTAAGTGAAATTAAGATAAATGTGTATTAGTATCATTTTAGTGTGTTTTTATTTGGAAATTATCTTTGTATTAACAAATAAAAAAATTAACTAATTTAAAAATCTATAAGGAAAGAAATAAATATCAAGTATTTTTGTTGAGCACACGATTTGAAAGATATAATTATTTTTTTTTTTGAATTTTTATTTGAAATATCTAAAAATAACATTTTTAAATAAAATTTTCTAATTTAATTTGGTTTTGAAATATTTGTTAATAATTTTTTGATGAAAATTACACACTAATTACTAAAAAAGCAAGTATTTCTTGCTATATAGATGTAGTTATGCAATGTATATATATGAGAGTGGGGTAACTTGCTTTTTTAGTAATTGAAGTTTAATTTTTAATACATGTAAATATATGTGTGTGTGTGTGTGTGTATAGATATAGATATAGATATAGATATAGAAAGTGTGTGAATGGTTTGCATCAATTTAAGAAAGGAAATATGAAAATAGGGAAGTGCATGAAAAAAGTGGGTGAATCATGGGAGGGAGACAAAACGACCTAGTTTTGTAGACCACACAATCCCCTCCTATGTACTTAAAACTCCATCAACGAGGGGCACCCTGTCCCCAGTTTACTTCAATAAGCGTGCAACTCTCTTCTCTGTTGTGGGTCTCCCTTCCCCTCCTTTTCTCTCTTTGGGTCCTTTCAGTTTCTGTTCCCATCTTCTTTCTCAACACACAAAACGACTGAATTTCCTGTCGCTTTGTACTGTACATTCTTACCCTATATATATATATATGTGTGTGTGTGTTATGGATTGACAGCAATTGGCATGAGTGTGACTAAGTAGCAAATTGGGTACTAAACTAGATAAGATCATGGCACACATACACACAACTTTTCTTAAGTGGGAATCAAAAATAACATCCAAGCATATGTGTATGTTTTTTTTGCAGCATCTATCAATTTGACTTTTAACTTAAAAGCACTGCAATAAGAAAGTATCAATATATATAGATCTATTCATATATAAATATATTGGAATTTAATTTTGTGGTTAATAGAAAACAATCAATAGAGATGTATTGAGGGTTTAATGTTGAGGAAATAGTATGAGATCTTATGGAATATAATTATTATTTTATTATAAAACAAATAGGTGAGCATATTTTATATGATTTTGTACTTTTTATAGAATTAAAATTTGAAACTAAATTCAATATGTTTATATATTCAATTTATATTTGTCAAAGAATGTAAACCATTAGTAATTAGGTTGTATATCTTAATTTGAGGCAATTAAAAGTATGTAGCTTAATTTTGTTTTTAGACATTAATCAAATTAAAATGGATTTTTTACAAAATTGTTAACCTATTACTTACCAGAAACAATTAAATTAAACCTCTAAATATTGAAATGATATACAATAATAAGGTGCTTAATTTCACTTATAATATAATTACTTTATTATTTATATTTATCGGGATTTGGGTATACAGTACTAATTAAGGTTATCCTTACATGTACATTTTAATTATTTATTATGTGGGTCGTCAAATATGTGCCTTAAATGGTGGGGACGATTACAAATGGCCGACAAGGAAATGGTGAAGATGATGTGGAGCCCTCTTGGCCATGATAGTGCAATATATTTATAATTAATTAGTTAAATTAGATTTTGTTCTCTAACATATTATACTACGCAAAATACAATTAGTTCCCTCCTCCATCTACGATATCACAAAACAAATTATATATATTATTAATTAGTATTTAAAATAATCAATTTAATAATCACTTAAAATATTTACAAAAATAGACAATTAATTTTAACAAATAAAAAATTAGTATTTTATTTTTGTAAGCTATTTAAAATTTTTACCATAGGAATTAATTAATCCTTATGTTTTAGTCACAATTTTCTGTTTATTGTTTTTTGTAAAAATAAATAATATGAAACAAATTGACCTCTCGAGATAAGTATAAGTATATATATGTGTGTGTGTATATGCCTTTAATCCAAATTAAACCCCACATGAAAAGGTAATTGGAATGAGGAGAAATTAAAGAAAAGGACATGAATGAATTTTTGGCATTTTACTTTGATTAGATATATTAAATATGTAATACAAACACCCCACATGATTCCATGCACATTTACTTGTCTAATCAAATTCAACCAAATCTCTTTACGAGATCTCAATGTCTCTCTATATATCAAAGTTCTCACTCGAAGACCCTCCAAACCCTAAAAAAAAAAAAAAAAAAAGAAAAGCAAAACAACCAAAGTTCCATCAACGAATGACCCATGAAATATCTCTAAACTATCGACTGTATAGAAACAGGAAAATTCAATTCTTATTCCACTAATTATTCTATGTATTCTTCACTCTAACAACTCTACATATATAAGTTTAATTGATGTAGCATCATTACAAGTATTAGGCTTAGGCACTAACGTCCAAAAGTGTTTGTGATCAATCAATATCCATTAATGTCATCAGGTAGATGTTGAAAAAGTTATGTGTGTTCTGAAAGAAAAATCATTAGTTTTTACTACATATAAGACTTTAATGTAAAATTGTAACATATCTTTTTGGTATATTTTTATTTTAATGCCATTGCAAAAGTCTCAAGAAATCTACATTGAGTTATTTAAAAAAAAAAAAAAAAAATTAAGATTTGAGTGTAAATTAAATTAAGAATTTTAAAAACTTTTGCATAAAAAATTTATTTAATTAAATAAATTATGCTAATTAAAGGAAAAACTGTCAATAAACTTTTTTTTTTTTTTTTCATTTTAAAGTAAAGTTTTTATTAATGTATCGTTTTAAAGATTTTTATTGTATTTTAATATAATTATTGTTATTTTAAAATTCTTTTTTTAAATAGGTTTACCTCTATTTTATTTTATTTTTAAAAAAAAAATAATTGTAAAATAAAAATAATAAAATTTAAAAGAAAGAGAGAGAATTTGATATAAGATTAAGAATGTTGTTAAAATTTGATTTTATTAAATAAAAAAATAAAATGGAAATTTGAATGAAAACATTATCATAATTTTGAAGGCAATATTTAATGTAAATCAAGTGTGTATTTTGATTAATAAGTGAAGAGTATACGTCTATTATTTAATAATTAAATAAAGTTTAAGTTTGTTCTATAATATCCTAAACGAAGTGCCCATGACCCCATATCAAGACGGGATTAAGGGTAATGGCCCATATCAATATAAGGCTTATATATACTTGGGATTTTAAACCTTTTTTAAATTTTTATTTATTGAAAATAATAAAATAGATCCAAACAAGCAAGGACAAAACTATAGTCAATTCATGTTTTCTTGTTCCTTTCATTTTCAAACAAGGGATAGTTTATGCACCCATTTGTTAGGCTTATTTGGCATTTCCCTTCTCATCTCCGGCTTCCTTTAAAAACAAACCCTCTTGCAGATTTGGCCTAATGCCTTTAGTCTCTTCCTCTAGACATTTTTATTTAATTTCCTCAAGAAAATTTCAATCACAAACCTCCAAACCCTACAAAACAGCTATATAACGTTGAATTTCGATGTTATCACAGCTTACACAAAGTCTTTATATATTTCCTATTCAGTAATTTTGCATATCTCTCACACAAAAGCCTTCATTCGTCGGCAACTAAAAACCATGGCTGATCTTAAATTCATGTCCATTCTTCTTCTTACAATCAGCTTTACATATGTAATCTTCTGTGAATCTGAATTGATTTCTGATGATTTGGGTTATCCTCAGTCTCCGCCACCTTCATCTGTGCCTACTTATCCACCCCTTCCGACTTCTGCCCCACCTGTACCCTCTTATGTTCCTGCTCCATTTTCTAATCCACCAGCACCTGCACCAAGTTCCAGCCCACCTGAACCTGCTTCTATCTCTCCGTCACCTTCTTATCCATCTTCTCCCACTTCTCCACTTACACCATTTTTTCTAGCTACACCTCCTCCAAGCTCCAATCAAACCATACCCACCCCTAGTTATTCCCCACCTGCCATGCCTTACCCGTCACCTTCTAGCTTAACCCCATCTGAGCCTCCATCGCCAATTCCATCCCCACCTGCTCCAAATCATCGTCACATAAAGGCTGCTTATTGGCCATCCTTTGATGGGTTTCCAGCTTCTTCTATTGACACCTCATATTTCACTCACATATATTACGCATTTCTCCAGATTGACCCGAACACCTACGTTCTTAACATAACTCCATTAGATCAACAGCAAATACCCAGTTTTATTACTGCACTTCGAACACGGAACCCTCCCGTAAAAACTCTATTGTCCATTGGAGGAGCAGGTAATAATCGAACTGCATTATCCCAAATGGTCAGCACCGAAGAAACACGTAAAATCTTCATTGAATCCACCATTGAAGTTGCTCGAAAATATGGGTTTGATGGCATTGACTTTGATTGGGAATTTCCCGAAAATGATAGAGACATGTCAAACCTTGGATTATTATACAAGCAATGGCGAATAGCTCTAAATCATGAAGCAATTATTGGGGGTAAACCACGTCTTCTCTTAACTTCAGCTGTATATTACGCTTCAAAACATAATCTCTACGGCGAGCTTGCAACATACCCAGCTCAGGTCATGGCTAAATACTTGGATTGGGTTAGTCCCATGTGCTTTGATTATCATGGGTCATGGGAAAATTTCACCGGGGCACATGCAGCTCTTTTTGACCTGAAAAGTAGTATAAGCACTAGTAATGGACTCGTTTCGTGGATCCAAGCCGGCTTACCCACCAAAAAACTGGTCATGGGACTACCATTGTACGGACACACATGGACACTCAAGGATCCGAACGTAAATGGAATTGGAGCACCGACTGTAAACGTTGGTCCTGGAGGAGGAATTTTAAGGTACTATGAAATCGTTGACTTCAATAAGGGAAATAATGTGACTGTCGTGATGGACTGGCCAACGGTGTCGTATTACGCCTTTGTGGGAGATTCTTGGGTCGGGTATGACGACTCCGACTCCATAAAGATGAAGGTCCGATTTGCTCGGTTTTGGGGCTTGCGCGGATACTTCTTTTGGGCTCTCGGACTTGATAAAGATTGGACCATCTCTAGAGAAGGTAAATTTAATAGCACGCGCGCACACACACACACACACATATATATATATATATATGTATATTTAATTGAATTATTAAACTTTAAATAAAAACAAATTTTGAAAAAAAAAAAAAAAAAAAAAGGAATTAACACCATGTTTGGTTTTATTTTGTTGGCAGCTTCAAATGCATGGTGACACTTGTAAAGAGTTCGAGAGATCATATGAATTCAACTTTGTTTGACTATTGGAAAATAAAAAAAATAGGCTTTGTAAATGCAAATATTTGCATTTATTTTTTACTAAATGGAATTATTTACAATTCTTTTAGTTAAAATTTTATTTAAATTAATTGATTAAGCAAGTTCCTTTTCTACAACTCGTTGATGGCAGATTAAATTAATTAAACTTCAATTTTAATTTTGAATAAGAATTTTAGTAGAAAATGTTTGGTGGTTTCCTCCTTGTTTAGGGGAAGATGACCCTTAAGAGGAAACAACATTACCTCATGAACCAAAGCAAGAACAAAACCTCCAATTAATTATTAATTTATAATATTGTTAATTAAATAAAATATGTGTTCTTACCACAAGAAGTAGTTTGGGTCATGCTCATGTGACTTGTAAAAGCAAATTGAATCTCAAGATTTTGCACCCAACACATGAAATCTTCTTCGTATCTTTTTATTTTATTTTATTTGCATATGTGATTTCTCAATTGAATATTCCTGGGGTCTCATACAGTGTCCATACACATATACATGTAGGGTATTATTTTAAAAAATTACTATATTATATTTCATAACCATTTTAACTATTATAAAAATATACACACTTTGGTGTTGTGGGATCATAAGCATGTGATAATTAGAAGTGGAACCCAATTTAAATTAATTAATAAATCAATTATCTTCTTCTTGAATAATATTCTTTACATGGGCATGACTCTTAATTTAAGTAATAATTAGAGAAATGATTAAGCTCTTAATTAATTAAGTTAATAACGTAAGGATTCTTATATTGACATATCAACAGACTAAAATTTATTTGACCATCAATATGTTAGTATTACTTGTAAAAAATATTTATGATAAATAATTAAAACTAAATTACAGTATCAATCATGTTAGATTTTATTATAAAACTTACTAGTAAGCAAATCCTAGTTTATGTACATCAAAAATAGTTTTATATATGGGGTTAATGTTTTTTTTTTTTAACAATAATATAAATTAATTTGTTTTAAGTTGAATCTTAACTAATTTTAATTAATGTAGATAATTTGTTTTAATGTTGATGGGGATTAAAAGGTATATCTATATATATGGAAGATAATTAAGATTATTTACAATAATTAAGATTTTGTTTTATGATTATGATTTGATGATTGGGATGAAAGGCATGGAATTGCAAATCAATCTTTTGAAATGGGACCAGGACGCATCAACAAAGTGATACGAGCCGTTTCATGTAGAAAAAATTAATCACATCATCGTCAAAATGACAAAGCCATCACTTCTCTTATCTGGATCCCATAAACACACACAAACACTACAATATATATATATATATATATATATATATATATATATGTTGTAAGTCTTTCCTCCACTTACTGAAAATTAGTAGGCAATATCTACAGAGAACTGGATAGCCGGCGTTCGTGGATGACTCGATTTGTCAACTTTTATTTGCATTAGATTACATATATCATTATTTCACTTTCTCAAAGAAAACCATTGTTAGTATATAGTTTTTAATTTTTTCAAAAAAAAATAAACATAAAATTTATATATATATATATATATTTAAAAAAAAAAAAAAAAAAAGAACACCGTCAAATTTTTTATTTTTTCTGAATTTTGTTGTGTTTAATTCTTTTAATTTTGTCCTACTAGATCACAAAACCCATTTCTTTTACTTTAATAATAATTTTAATGGCTATAATTAATTAGTTCAATTAATTTATAATGTTTAGTGAAAAACATAATGATTGAATTATAATTTTTTTTTCAAACTAATATATACAATTGTAATTAAAAACCAAATTTTTTTGAAAAATTAAAATTTTAAAATTTAATTAGAATCATAAATTTTTTGATAATATATATATTTTTTATTTAAAAAATTCAATCAATATTTTTTTATAGGACATAAAATGATGGTTTTCTCAAAAGTTCTTTTGTAGAAGGCGTGTTGTCTCATATATATATATATATATATATATATATATTTTTGGGGGCTCAATCGAAAAAGTAACTTTTTAAGAGGCCAATAAAGAAAGTGAAAAAAGGTGAGGAGTTTTGGGGTCAAGTGAGTCAATAGTGAAAATATTTCCGGATAGGTGAAAACTTAATTAATTAAAATTAAACAAATAATTTGTTACTCCTACTCCTGCACGCTGCTTCCCCTCTCCGTACACCTCAACCCTTCGCATGCTCTCTCACTTTTTATGCACGCTTCTGCCCCTGCCACACACTTCCCAATTTGCCGAATTATAATTAATTTTTTATTTGAAATTTAAATATTAAATAATTAAATTAATACGAGATGAAGTAAACTTTATTAGAATATAATAAAACATGACCATATAAACAAAATTTTTGTATATAATTGGGTCATGTAATGAATTTTAAATTGATATTTGAAGATGATTTATATAATATTTTAATTAGTTTAACTGAATATAAATTAAATTTATGGGTAAATTTAATACATTTTTCAAATAAATCAACAAGAATATATAACATGAAAAAAATTTGTTGATATATACATATTTTATATGTCGTTCGAGTACAAAACTAATTATGTGTTTAATTGATTATAAGTTTAGAAAGGTACGTAGTGCATGTATTGACTTTCATAATATACACACACATGCACATGCACATGCACATACACATACACATACACATATATCTATATAATATTTGTGTAGAAGAAGACTTGGGGCCGAAGATCTGTTTCGGCTTAGTTTACTTTCTAAAGCATTTTTAATTATATATATACATATATGTACATGTATCGCAATGATGATTCCATTCAATGCATGGGTACCAAAAATTTTGGTATTCTACGTGTAAATGCAAAATGAAGATTTATCACCTTATATGGGAATCTTAATTATAGCAACCTAATTAATTCATTAATTGATAAGATTGTCTTCCTTCTTATATTTATTATGTGATAAAAAAAGTTAACTTAATTAATATATATATATTTTTTTGTAATCTTGTTCTAGTTCTAATTCCATCTTTTGATATGAATTATCATTGAGATACATTTTTATTTTTAAGGTTCATTTTAATATAATTGTCGTAAAAAAATATTTCGATGCAATTAAATTTTTAAAATGTTAAAGATTATATAGTAAAAAGTTATATAAATTAAATTCCAAAAATATAAAATAAAATTTAAAAATAAGATACTTTATTATAAAAAACAAAAACTAAATCTATGATTTATCCATAAAATTATAAATTAATGAAGAAAACAGAAAAATATCCAAAAAGGAAGGGGCAAAGAGAGGGAGAGAAATCCCACCGGCCACCATTTCAAGGCCGAGATCAATTTTCGACAGCGTGAATCACACGAGCTTGATGACTCATTGCGAAATTACAATGAATGAATCAAATTCCCGCTGGGTAAGTGGGATTTCATTGTTTTAAAAATGGTAAAAAGAATCTTTTTTTTTCCCAGTAAGAAATTTATTCGGGCCTCTTCTCCTCTCTCTCTCTCTCTCTCTCTCTCTCTCTCACAGCTTCCACACAGTCCATGATAGTCTAGATTCCTTATTCTTTTTTCTCTTTTACAGTTCATGTTACCATCCGGAGAGAAAATTGAATTACTATGCTGTTAAATCTTCTTTTCCCTCTGTCTATAATCTCTTAGTGTTGCCATTAACGTCTTTTGAGCTCCTTCTGTATCTATATCCTAATGCATTTCTTAATCTTACTCTGAAAGACATATTTTTTAGTCTCTGTTTTCTGGGTTTTGTTAATTTCTTAACAGTCCATTAAAACCGGGGATTTTAATCTTCAAAGTCTCTTCGTTTTTTTTTCCTTTTATTCTTGCTGGTTGGAAAGATGACTGTTGAGCGAGAAATTGGGGAACAGAGGGATCAGTTTCCGGTGGGGATGAGAGTTTTGGCTGTTGACGATAACCCCACTTGTCTACTGCTCTTAGAGACTCTACTTAGACGATGCCAGTATCATGGTCTGGTTTTTCTTTTTCTTTTTCTTTTTTTTTTGTTGTTGCTTGATTCTCTCCGGATTCGTTTGATGGGTTTTGGATATATTTCAAGGTTGTTTAGATTTTTTTCTTGGGTTTATGTCTAAACTGTTAAAAAATGAAATCTTGATTTCCTTCATTTCTAGCTTGTTTAATTTTATCTTTCTTAGATATGTATCTCCTCTGTAAGATTTTGCTCTTATTCACCAGAAAAAAAGTTTGTTCTTTTTCAATTAAATCTCTATAGTTTTCCGAGATTAAAGAAAAAATTCATTGAATTTATTGGGATTGATTGCACATGAACTACTAATTTTTCATTTTTATGGAGTTTAGAACTTTCCTTGTCTGAAAACCTATTTGGTAGATTTGTTCTGCTTTTTAAGTCTCCAGAATCTCATGACTTATTTTTGGGTGTGATATACCTTGGATATGATTGAAGTTTTTAACAATAGTAAGATTTTCTATGGTTCCATTGGTTCATCTAGATCGTACTTGTGGATTCTTAATCTGTTGAAATTCTTTACAAGATGGTATTTTTGGTGATCTAATTTGATTTGTGGGTTTTTGCAGTTACCAAGACCACTCAAGCAATCAAAGCATTGAAAATGTTGAGAGAAAATAAAGACAAGTTTGACCTGGTTATCAGCGATGTCGATATGCCAGACATGGATGGTTTTAAGCTGCTTGAGCTTGTGGGGCTTGAAATGGACCTACCTGTCATAAGTAAGCCATCAATATTGTAAACAGCCTTTTACTTTCTCTGAACTTTTGCATCTTAGATTTTCAGGTGGAAAAACTATCATGCGTAGCTCCTGTGACTAGCTTGTTTAGCGTTCAACAAATTTTGAAAGGTTTCCTATTCTGATCTTATTAGAGATTGGAAATGAACTTTACTTTTTTCGTTCGTTGTGGATAAGCTTTAATTTGGTTGGCTGTAGACTCATTTATTTGTTCGATTTTAGTATTTATCTGAATTGATCTCAGTTTGGTGTATGAATACCTTATGAAGCTTTGGGGAGAATTTCAGGAACATATATATGGTTGGATTTTCAACTTGCGTTTAGATTTAATTACTGCCTGTGGAAATGTATGCAGTGTTATCTGCATATGGGGATACGAAGCTTGTGATGAAAGGAATTACTCATGGAGCATGTGATTATTTGCTGAAACCTGTTCGAATTGAGGAGCTAAAGAACATATGGCAACATGTGGTTAGGAGGAAAACTGAATCGAAGGATCGGAATAACTCTAACCATCAGGACAGGTCTCGCAGTGGAAATGGTGAAGCTGCAAGTAGAATTTCTGATCAGCATGGAAAGCTTAATAAGAAACGGAAAGACCAGAACGAAGATGAAGATGAAGAGCGAGATGATGGACATGATAATGAGGACCCATCAACCCAGAAGAAACCACGTGTTGTCTGGTCCGTTGAGCTACATCGCAAATTCGTTGCTGCTGTTAACCAGTTGGGAATTGATAGTATGTTTTTAACTGCTTATCATCAATGTCAATGTTTTGAGTAGCTTTTATGAATCTTTTGCTTATTGAACGATTATTCTGTTATGCATTTTACCTTTCAGGTTTGTGAACTATTAATTTTTTTAAAATTTTTCATCCTACTAATGCAGAAGCTGTACCTAAAAAGATTCTAGATTTGATGAATGTGGATAAGCTTACAAGAGAAAATGTTGCAAGCCATCTCCAGGCATGAAGTCCTACCTTTCTGCGTGTTTATTTATCTAGTCCAAACTTTGGTTTCTTAGTATCTAATCATCTTGTATATATATGCAGAAATACAGGCTTTATCTCAAAAGAATTAGCTGTGTGACCAATCAGCAGGCCAACATAGCAGCAGCCCTGAGTAGCACAGATTCACTTTATCTTCACATGGGTTCTTTGACTGGACTTGGGAATTTCCATAATATTCCTGGCTCTGGGCACCTTCACAATGCATCTCTCAGATCTTTCCCACCTAGTGGGATGCTTGGTAGGTTGAACACTCCAGCTGGGTTAGGTATTCGGGGCCTTCCTTCTCAAGGAATGATTCAGTTAGGTCAGGCACAAAACTCAGGCCATAACACTAATGATCAAGGCAAGTTCCAGTCCATCACAATTGCTGGAAGCAGCGGTATACTTCAAGGAATGCCAACGTCATTGGAACTTGATCAGTTCCAATCTAACAAGGGTGTTGCTCTCAATGGAGAACTCCCCACGAATTTTGATAATACAATGGGTCTCCGTGTTTCCAGTGGCTTTCCAGACACTAGAACGATTGTTACTAATATGAACAATCCTCTTCTTGGAGTCGGAAACAATCCATTGATGATAGAAGGTCAATCTCAAGAGGGTCAAATTGGTAAAGTATACAAGAATCAAGGTACTATGTTAGGGGAATCTGGAATTTCTCCTTTACCAGATTATGCTAGATACAGTGACAGCTGGTCTGGAACTGTTCCGTCGTCTGGAATCCAACGAAATTCTCTTCCTTTAAGCGAAGATATTAAGCAGTCCGCTCTGCTTCCTGTGAGAGATGGTATTGCCAGAATGGCCTTTCAAATGGGAACTACTCAAAGTGATGTTACTTCTCTATCTTCAGTATCTATTCCACTGCAGGAGTCAAAAGCAGATTCAGAGACTCAAGTAGCTCCGATAAATGGTAATCTTGGGCAAGTAATCAGCAGCATCCCGCAAGAATGGGATGGTCGTAAACAGGATACCGTCTATCATTCAAATGTACTAAGTAGCTCCGTGAACTCCAATATACATTATAACAGTGGTATGGTTCCACTGAGCCAGAACTTGGAGCCAAATAACACAATTTTTCGCAGAAATGTGGACTTCGATTCAAATGGACAATCAAATTTTCTTGATTCCTTGTCTATCAGGCATGCTGATATTGTCAATCCAACTATGCAGACATCATATCTTGTGGGTCAACCAAAGCTGCAGGGCAGTTACCTTTCCGGTAGTGCTGGCTCTTTGGACGATCTAGTAAGTTCAATTGTGAAACAGGTAAGTTAATATAGGATAATGTGCCTACTCTCGGTGTATTTACAATGTCCTTGACTAAAACTTATCTTCACATTATTGTCTGTGCTTTATTATACATTAAAACTAAAGATTTCACCCAAGGTAGGAAATGGGATAATTGCATTGTCAAATGAGAAATCTCTAGTGATTTAACAGTCGAAATTTATAGTATCTTGTGAGTAGCTCTCAAATCTTCTATTAATGCATTAGATGGCATAGTTAATCATACGAGCATTATGTATGTGTTGGTAATCATCGGGTTAGACTGTGTTTGTAACAAATTCAGAAATTCTGCAAAATTGATTTGCAAGTTTGCACTTGGTTTATCTAGAAAATGAAGAAAATGTTTCATAAAAATTATCAAAAATTGAACTTATATGAAATCTGCCAATTTCAATGAAAATCTGCAAGATATGTTGCCATAGTTACGAATCTCTTTCTTCCAATTTGTTCATTATAAATTCCAACACATTTGACAACTTAAGGAATTGATAATGCAGGAACAAGATGTGGCAAGAATACCAGAAGGCGAATTTGGATCCAGTGCATATTCCCTCAGGACATGAATACGAAAGTAGGTTTGGCTGCTAACTCCTCTAAGAAGGAATAAGGATCGACATGCAACTCGAAAAATATTATCTGTCTATTGGTTTTAATCAAGAGTGTAGCTAGCTGCTACTAATCTTCTGTCCATAATTTTTTTTAGACAGTTGAAATTTTCTGTTGATTGAGCAAATTAAGCGAAGCAATATACTTTTAGAGCCTACTTTATCTTCCAGCATCAGTCTGCATAGTTGTCGATGAGTCTGGTAGTGAACTGTGCAAGGTCATGTGAGATCGTTTGATCATAACGAAAGTTTAACTTCTCATTTTCAAATATGGTTGCGATTTTATTTATTTAATCTAAGGCTTTCGTGCCTAGGAAGAGCAATATCTCAAGATCTCCATGAAATGTCGAAAGTTTATCAGTCACAGTTGAGGAAGTAGCGAGAGAAAATAGTAACAGATTCCGGGAGCAAGCCAATCTGGACATCAACACCACCAGAATCTACGGGGCTTTGCATGAAGTAAGCGACATGTGGAACCGGAGGGTAAAGAGGAGAAGCATAAACAGCTTCCCTGTTTATAAAACCAACTTTGTGAAAAGCCATTTTTGTCCAATCTGAAACTAGGGTTAGTTCCCTTAGAGGAGGGAGCTGGTGGGACTGGCTGCCCTGTTCTTGCCTTTCCAGTGCCTCTATATATGCCTTCACATACTCATTATTTACACTGTTCTTGGCTTCCTTTATCTTGCCAACAATGGCTTTGTAGCTACCTTGCTCGAGTTCACCCACGGTGATTGCTACGGAGGCCAGCACGTAGGCATTGCCGGAGAAGCCTTTTGGCAGTGGCGGAACTGTCTTGTTCCGTGTGTCCACGGCAAATTGTAGGCACACCATTGTTTCCTTCTTTAGACCCAGGGCCTCTGTTCTTGCCTGAATTAATGTAGCAAATATGTGATAATTTAGTGCACGTAACAAGGGCTATATCTGACTACTGCATATAAGTTCATATTAATATGCATTTGAAATGAAATTTGGTTTGCTGAACTTTTCTTTTTTTTCTTTTTTGTATTTTTTTAATTTGTATAAAATTGATAAAAAAAAAGAGGCCCAACATGCATGTTAATACTGTACAAGTCAAATATTTGACCTACAAATTTATTATCTCGCTCTGTGTATATATTTATAAATATATTATAGAGAGAAAAGGAGATATTTTTATTCAATATGTTTAATGTTCATTTAATTATCAATTGAAATAATTTTTCATATATTAAGCGTAAATAAAAAGAATTATTACTATTTATCGAATTAAACTTACAGATTTAGTCATACAATTAACTCTAATATTTTAGTGAAGAAATCAGATAAGAACCAGTTAAAATTGATCTAGTTATGTCTATACATGTATGTGTATACGTAAATATATATATGTTTGTGTAATTCTATGTAAAAATGAAAACAAAATTTTATTAAAAGTTCTATTATATGATTTGGGAAATAATAAAAAATCATTTTCAAGATCACTTAATTAAGATGATCACTATTATTTAAACGTTTATTTTCAACAACTAAATAATTTGTTTAATTTATACATGCAGAATTAGCTAGGCATATATCTATATATGTATATATTCTCAAAATAAGTGAATTGGATGGAATATTAAAGCATAGCATGCTAGGTACATGATATTATTATCTTCATCTAAGCATATATATATTCAACACAGAGCTAATTAACCAGGTTCAAATATATATATATATATATATTATATATACCAGAAGATATATATAACCTGAGTTTTCAGTCTGCAATATATATATATATATGTCAGACGATGTATTATATATTAATCATGCAGTAAACATACTTACTCCACATTTAACCTGTGATTTAAAGATTTAACACATCCCGAACTACTCACATAAACAAATAAGCATATAGAATATATATATATGTATATAAGAGGAGAGAGAGAGAGAGAGAGAGAGAGAGAGAGAGAGAGAGATAGAGAGACCAAATATACATATATACACATATATAGCAGTAGTCTAAGAACTTGAAACAATTACGTACATACCTTCCATAAGTGAGCAGCAAGCAACTCAAAAGACGAACACGAAAACGTCGTCGTACCTGCAGAGGATCTCCTATCACCGAAAACTTTCTTCTTCAACCTCTCGATTGCTGCACCACTAAGCTGAAAAGTCTTCAGAACAACCTTCGATGAATTAAAACCCTGCATCTGAACGCGACCGTTTGGATGATGATCACTAGTCGCTTGCTTTATCAGCTGATAAAGATGATCTATGGCGGCGGCTCTAGTCGTCGCCGGAATGGACAAGTTGGGGATGTTTTTCTGGGTCACCAGAATCCCTCTCTGGTGCACTGGGCTTTGGAGCTGATTATTTTGTTTGATAATGGCGGAATGAGAAGCCCAAGCAGAGAGAAATTCGTAAGTGGCTGGTCCATCAAACAACGAGTGGCTTATGCCTATCCCAACTGAGTATCCTCCACAACCAAACTTCGTCACCTATACATATACATATTATGCACATTAGTTTTTTTTTTTTGAATTGTTTAAATTAAAATTAGAAGACTAATCATTAACTCATGCTTATAACTCTCAAACATATAGTTTGCTATGTATTCTCGATCACTTTGCTATAAATGTATATATATAGATGGAAACCCTAGATCGTGCTACTTCCATAAGTACATGTTAATTGGTTGTACATTGAATATTTTTATACATATAACATATATGTAGACAAGGGAATTTTCAGAATTTCTTTCTTGAAAATCTGGATAAAACCATGTTCCTTCCTAGTTTTCTTCTTTAATATTTGATACATGTATAATGTAATTCAAAACACTAAATTAATTACTAAGAAAACTAATTAATTTAGTCAAGATGATCACCTGAGCAACAACGAGAGGCATATCAGAAAAATCCCCATGAAATTCAGGCTTATGCACAAGCTTCTCAAAGAATTCATTATACTGAGAAAGTTCTCCAAGCTCTGAAATCTTGACTTGGCTCACTGCCTCAACTAGAACTGCACCGCCATTGTTGCACCAGAGGTTAAGCTTACCATTATATGGATTCAACCTCAACCTTCCTGCAGCCGGGTACCAAAACGACAACGTTTCCTCCAACCCAGACTTCAAGCTGCTAAAAATCGAATCAAGCGACAGATTTTGGAGAGCCAAACACGGCTTGTAGAATAAAACTAGGTACATGAGCAGTGGACACTGTCTATCCAGATTGGACAGACTGAGAACTTGTTGAGGGTTCAAGACTTTTGCGTAAACCGGCGCCGTTTTGGTAACAACAACGGGTGGATAATTTTCTCCAATTTGCTGTTTGGCAGCCATGAAAATTTTGAAGGTGGGTGTTGTAATTTTGTACTGTTGTTGATCTCTCTGTGTGAAGAAGAGAGAATGGAGTGTGAATATAAAGAGAAACTTAGATTCCTAGGAGCCAACCAATACGTGCATCTTTATGGTTTTATTTATAATTAATCAATAATTTAAATATACGGAACACTATAATAATTATTACAAATTTTTAATATATAATATTTAATAATTATTACAAAATTTTAATATATAATATTTAATAATTATCGATTATTATACTAACAATTAATTGGATTAATTTGCATGGTGCTTTTTTCCTATTATTTTTTTTTTTTCTTAATATTATCAGGTAGTTAACTATATAGCCCTTGACTGTGTTATCTGGCTTGCACCAAGATTAATTACATATACATATATATACATATAATTAATTTAATAATTAAAGATATACATACATGGGTTTCAATAACTTCTTCCATTTTTAATCAAACATATAAAAATTATAACCAACAATTCAAATATATTCATTGTGATAAAATTACAAGTAGGCTAGCTTCTCCTCATCAATCAATATTAACAATAATGTCCTTACCAGAAAATTTTGTAACATTGTCATTACAATCATATTACCATTAAAATTATATATATTCTTTATATATATAATATATAGACAAGATATCTAAAAAAATGAATTAAGGTTGTGATTGATTGATTTAAATTTTCAATCTATCTTTTTCAATTTTCATTTATAATATTTATTGTAAATTGGTAATGAGATATATGTATAATTAACATATAATTAATTTCAACGAATAATGAATACAACCCAAATGTATGATTTCTATTTAACAAATATATATATATATATATATATAATCATACTGAGAAAATACTCTTTTTGCCACTTTTTTCTTGTCTGAGTAAGAATATCGCAGGGTATATAGAAGAGCACTGCGATTTTTAGAAAGAGCTAATCAAAATCTTATTGACAGAAAAATGGGTAGCTCAAGTCAACATGTCAAATTTTTGTACGTACCATGCATGTTGACCATATATATATATAGCCGAATGTATAGGATATTTGTTAGGTAGATTGTATAATTAAATTAGAGTCGTGCATTATTTTCAGAATTGCTTTATGAAAATTATTTCCGAACATAATTTGAGAATATATTCCATAATCAATACAAAAAAGTTTTAAAAAAGAACTTTTATATACATACATATAAACAAAAACTCAAAACAATATGTATAATATTTATATACATAAAACAAAAGGAAGTTAAAGAAATTAACTTTAATTTGTTTCCTTGTTTTCTTTAATTAAAAGTACGAAAAAGAGACGTAAGGTGAAGCTTGTTGGAAAAACAGGTTGGCATGTCTGATTACCACACCACATATTTTCATACTTTTCATTGTATACACATACATAAATATATATATACAAGTATACACACATAAAAGTGTGTGTGTGTATATATGTATATACAAAAATGTGTATAAAGAGACAGAAGAAGGTTGGTGCGTATGAGTAAGAATTAAAGCATGCGTGCATTTAAAGCCCAAGCTTGTCTCCTGTTGTTTCCACTTTCCCAGCACTTGCCTGATTTCCAGGCCTTTCCTTTTCTTTTTCTTTCGTCTTCTTCTCTCCGCCATCCTTTTCTTTCTCTCTCTTTCTCTCTCTGTGTGTATATATATATATATACACACACACTTTACAAAGCTTATCCTCCTTTTGCCACTGCTAACTGCTTTCTCCAAGTAGACCAATATATTATACATACATATACACCACACATGCATTTATATATATGTATATATATTGTCGATGTTATTAGCGGAAAAGGAACTTTCTTCTTTTTCATTGAGTGGTCGTAGCTTTAATTTTTCACTACATAAAAAATATAGATATATTTATATGTTGAAATATTAAACATTACTAAATTCTTTACTCGTACTCGTAGAGGTATACTGCTATGTGTTTTTTATTTAAAAATTATTTATATTATTTTATAATTGATATATATTAAAATATTTCATTAACAAACGTATATATTTATTTTTTAAAAAAATCTACTCGAAATGTTAATTTATGTTAATAATTAATTTATTGAGCAAAACATTTAATAAATATTCATATTAATCAATATTTGAAAGAACATAAAAGATAATGAAATTCAAACTTCTGATATAATAAATGCCTTAAATATTTTTCTCCAATTGAATGGACATATATATACTAAATGAATTTTATAAAACATGTGGGGTTAATTTATTTGCAAACAAAAAAGCTAAATAATATCCACTTGGCAATGGGATAATGTGTTTTAATTTTTATTTCATTTAATCTTAATTCAGTTTATTTACAAAGTAAATGACTTTTCATTCCAACACACTTCCTTATTGTAATAACTCAAATAAATATCATGATTTATTTTTAAAATTAAATCTTTATTTTTTTTAAAAAAAAAACAGCATAAATTAAGTAATATTGTAACGGCTCCAGAAATTCAAAAGAAAATGCATATAAAAATCTGTGCGCGGAAGCGAAATAAAAAATTTAGGTTAATATCTCTTACACAATAATTTAAAAGTACTAAATAATATTAAAGAATAAGTCTTCTAAAAGAAATACTAGAAATGAAAGAAGTATAAAGAAAACTATAAGACATCTAGCATCTACTCGCCGTCTTCTTGTGGATCGGGTTTTGGAACCAGGTCCTCCTGATTTGAAATGGTTAAATAAGGAATGAACTACACTAACCCAGTAATAACATCACACTATTCACCGTTACAGAAGTAAAAGTTGGTAGAAAATTAAAACAACCAATAGAGCAGTAGATTTAAACAAATTCATTTATCAATAATCAAACTATTTACCTTCCACTTACTGCAGTGAGATTTATAAAAACAACCTATAGAAACAATAACATTATAAATATCATGAATTTATATATAATCTGTAACATAGCACATATCATACTTTTATATTCAACTCGTCAAACAGCAATTGTCCATTTTTATCAGTCTCCTAGTATCCATGGGGATCCATAGGGGTCCCTGCTACACATGAACCATTTCTCTTAACAAACTTAATTCCAGTGCCGTCCCCATACCCCGTCCGGTATGAGCGCCAAAACAATAGACCTCAATACTCCGTCCGGTATGAGCGCCAGAACAATAAAGTCTCTATACCCCGTATGGTATGAGACAACGTTCACGGTAGGGTTCCCTATGAACCTGGTCTGTCCACCATCTCTCAGGATATCTAATGAGGCTGTTATCTTATTCATTTATTAAATCACACCCCTTTCCTATTTTTTCTTAGTCTCCGTTACCAACTCAAACATGAATACATAAACAAGTAACGTGCATCCAACAAAGCAAGCATATTTTAAATTCCCAAAATCAAACAGTAGTGAAGTAAGCAGTGATACATGCATTCAAAATCATAGAATAAATAAACCAGATACCATAATGCATTTAAACTGTAAAATAAATCAAACAGGAATTGACAGAGAAATATATCCGGTTCGGGCTCCATTAGCAACCGTAATTAATTATGCATATCTACTTAATTTGTACAAAATACAGTATTATCATTTATTCAGACTTCAATTCCATGGTAGGAAATAGGGTGAGGGGTTCTTACCTGATTTGATACCTAAAACTAGATTTTCACTGCGCCTACGGATGGTTCCTAGTTTCCCTAAATTTTTTTTCGGGAACTGAAACGCGCTTACAGTACCTATACATATCCCAAATAACCCAAAAATCAGACTCATGGCCTATTTGGCCAATTTCAGAATTCCGGCACGGCAGCTCCGCCGTGCTCCGGCGACAGCGCTGCCGCTCGCGGTGGAGATCTGCCTCGGTTTGGCTGTTTTCGACCGTTTTTGACTGAATTTGGCCAAACTTGCATCAGTTTCTGTGAGAAAACACTCTTAGGGCCCTTGGTGGGCCAAAAAATACAAAAAACTGAAACTTACCGGCGGTGGGGCTCTCCGGTGCGGCGGCTCCTCCAGCTCACGTCGTGGTTTGGTGTTTTGCTCCGGTCAACCTGTAGAGGAGGAAACGTTGATCACAAAGGTGAAAAAATCATGTTGAACGGGAATCGGGAAGGGCCTCATCGAAGGCAAAAATTGAGACACCCCGCGGCGGCGGCGCTGGGCTTTGGCGGCATTTTTTGGCCAATTGGCCGGTGCTTTCGGTCTGATTTGGCCATAGGTGGGTTTAAAATTGAAATCTGAGCAAATGATAGAATTTTTACCTCGTTTGGCAACCGGAATTTACTCCGGTGCGGCAGCGGTCAACAGAAAATCGGTTCCCCGGCAGTTGGGCTGTCTTCTCCGGCGAGGGGCTCTGGTGGCTAGGGTTTGGGTTTGGGTGCGGATGAGATTATTTATAACTATCCGCTTTTGATCTGAGTAGTCCATTGCATTTAA
>NW_019014565.1:187081-198979 GCF_000150535.2 Carica papaya
AAAAGATGTGGCAATATTTTACTGACAATCTGAATCCTCTAGATGGGATTTCTTCACTCCAGGAAGAGAAGACAAAGTTACAACGTGTTATAGGTAATTTTAAAGCAAGAAAAATAATGAAAGACGCCCCAACACTCTGAGCATGTTATCTAATTATTGAAAAAAAAAAATCCAAAGAAATATACTCACATGGAGGCCATCATATAGAGCAATCGAATCAACAAGTGATCCCCGAAAGGACAGGCACTCAAAAAAAAGAGAATGATGCGACGGACCTCCCTTGTTTATATGCCTAACCAGGTAGCAAACAGAGAATGAAAAATAACAGTGGGGAATAATTTTATATGCCGATGACAACATTAGTTTGGATATATATATATATATATGAAAAAAAAATTATTAAGAAATTTACAACTCTTGCCAAGAGTTGTAAATAAATGGTATTACTGTAAATTTTGAATCAACAAACGAAAACATTTTTTTGCTGTAATGTTAGAGAGAGAGTTTAGAGAGAGAAGAGCAAGAAAACAGAGAGTATGTATTTGCGGAGTTCTCTGTTTTCTTGTTTTTCTTAAACTCCAAGAATATTTTAGAAGAAAAAACTTTTTTATTGATTGATTTGAATGGTATTTATACACAGAATTAAATTAGAGTCCTACTCAAAAAACATAATTCGAATTCTAACCAAAAACAAGCTTTAAACACATAATTTAAAATAATCCTAAATCGCATGCATGTAGGTGTTCTATATGTATTCTGCCACCTCTTTGTTCGGAGCTTTATTTCCAATAGATTTCTATTATAAATGAAATTCTTATGTCGAACACTCCTCCTTAAGGCAATGGCGATTACTGATTTATTATCGATGTAGAGGACCGTAGGTTCAGTGGAAAGCATCTGTAAATCATCTAGTATTTTCCTTAACCACTGAGCTTGATTTACAGCTCATGATGCTGTTATGTAGATGATTGTGCAATAATTTCTTGCTTCTTTGACGACCATGAAAATGCATCAGAACCAAGTGAAAAAACATACCCCGATGTGCTTTTAGCATCCTCCACACTTCCTACCCAATCACTGTCCGTATATCCTAGAAGTTCTCCTTCTGTGTGAGCTTGAAAATGGATTCCTAGATCAGTGGTTCCTCTTACATATCTTAGGATATGTTTAACTATTTCCATGTATGATTGTCTTGCTGAATTCATAAACCGAGATAACAGGCTGATTGCATAAGTTAGATCTAGTCGAGTGGCAGTTAGGTAGAGTAAGCTGCCAATTATACTCCTGAACTCTTTCTCATACACCATTTCTTCTTCTTTAGCTTTTGACGGTTCAATATGTAGTATGAGAGGGGTAGAAACGACTTTGCAATTTTCAAGCTTGAATTTTTTGAGCAATTCCCTCGCATACTTCTTTTGTGATATGAAGATCTCTTTCTCAGATTGCGCGATCTCCATTCCAAGAAATAGTCGCTCTCCCAAGATTTGACATCTCAATTCCTGCTCTAATTGTGTTCTGAGTTTCTCCATTCTTTGTTCATCATTTTCAGTGATGAGAATATCATCAACATACAGTGATATGATGACCATTTTTCCATCCTTTAGGTGTTTGACATATAGGGTTGCTTTATTCTTGCTTCTTTTAAACCCACAGTGGAGCAGGTATACATCAATTTTGCCATACCATGCTTTTGGAGCTTGCTTCAGACCATACAGTGCTCTATGTAATTTATACACATGATCAGCCTTCTCTTCTACTTCAAATCCTATCAGTTGCTGAACAAATATGTCATCTTCCAATTCACCATTCAAAAAAGCAGATTTTACATTAAGGTGCAAGACATGTCAACCTCTTTGTGCTGCCACAGCAAGCAGAAACCTTATTATTTCATGTCTTGCTACTGGGGCAAATGTCTCGCCAAAATCTACTCTCGATAATTGAGCATAACCTTTTACTACCAAGCGTGCTTTGTACTTATTGATTGAGCCATCTGGGTTCATTTTGAGCAGGAAGACCCACTTAACTCCGATTGCATTTTTACCTTTTGGTTTAGAAACCAGGGATCAAGTGGCATTTTTCTCGATCATGTTCAATTCTTCTTCCATTACTTTTTTCCAAACCCCATGTTGAGCAACTTCTTCAAAAGTTGTTGGCTCTGTAACAGTAATATTGCATTGAGCATAGATGTCAGATAAGCTTCTTGTCCTTTTATTTGGTGATTTTTGTGACTCTTAATTATTCATTTCTTCATTTTCTTTTTGAGCTTGCTTTGAAGTAGAATTTATATCATCAGGGATTATTTTTTCAATTTTCCAATCCCAGTGAGATGTTTCATCAATTACCATATCCCTTCTTATCATAACCTTTTTGGTCTTAGGATTGAAAACCCTGTATCCTTTTCTTTTTGTACTATAACCCAAAAAAATACAAATTTCTACTTTGTCATCCAGCTTCTTCCTTTTCTCTTCTGCTGCATAACAGTAATAAATGGAACCAAACACCCGTAGATGCCTTGTAGCAGGTTTCCTTCCATTCCAGCATTCATATGAGGTCTTTCCCTCAATAGCCCGAGAGTAAAGTCGGTTCAACAAGTATACAGAAGTGTTCATGGCTTCACACCAAAATTGCAGAGGCAGTTGTTTATCCTTGAGTAAGCTTCTTATTATCTCAACCACAGTTCTGTTTTTTCTTTCTGATACTCCATTTTGCTGTGGAGAGTAGGGGGCTGTTGGCTGTCGTTTTATGCCTTCTTTAATACAGAAATTCTTGAACTCCGTTGAAGTAAACTCCAGACCATTATCTGACCTCAAACACTTCAGTTTCATTCCACTTTCTGTTTCTGTTTCAGCTTTGAACCCCTTAAACTTTTAAGAGCTTCATTCTTTATTTTTAGAGTGATCATCAATAAACAGGATGAAGTACCTATTGTTGCTTAGTGACTCTGTGCTCATAGGACCACAGATATTTGTGTGGATCAATTCAAGCTTGGTATTTGCTCTCCAGGAAGACTTTGAAGGGAAGGGTTGTCTGTGCATCTTCCCAAGTTGGTAGATTTGGCAGATCCAGTTTTCTCCTATGATTTCAGGAAGATCTAGACTCAATTTTAATGAGTTCATCTTCTTGAGAGCTTCAAGATGCACATGTCCAAATCTTTGATGCCATAGAATGGTGTCGTTTTGAGCAGCGCACCTTAGTTTTTCTTCAGCTCCTTGCAGCTTCAAGGTGAAGCTTCTGTTGATCATTGGAATGTTTGCAATTTCATACTCACGTGAGTCTTTTATGGAGCATGAATTTTTTTTAAAGACCACGGTGGATCCCCTTCTGATTATTTGGCTCAAACTTAACAGATTTTACCTCAGGCCAGGCACATACAGGACGTCAGATATGACCCTTTTTCCTTGATTCATGGTTACTGCGATGCTTCCTTTTCCTTCTGCTCTTAATGCCTTTCCATCACCTAGAGTTATGTTGAGTTTTGTATCCTTATTAAGATCAAAAAATATTCTTTCATTTTTGCACATGTGGCTTGTACAGCCACTGTCAATTATCCAGTGAGTGTTAGCTTCCTCTGATTACTCGCTGAGTGTCATAAACATCTACTCTTCTCCTTCGGTTTCTTCGATATAATTTACTTCTTGTTAAGACTGATTTTGAGTATAAGAAGCAGCTGTGTTCCCTTCATATTTTTTCTTCCATCGGCACACATTTTCGACGTGTCCGCCCTTCTTGCAGTAATTACACTTGATCGAGTTTTTCCCTTTATACCAGCAATCTTGTTCTAAGTGGTTATTGCGAGCTCATATTCTGCAGTTTGGTAATCCTTTTTGCTGCTTATTGTTATGCTTGTTTGAATTTTGTGTTGATTGTGTGACTTGATCATCTTGATTTCTTCTTCCTCCTCTTCCTCTGCCTTAATTCTTGCTTCTGTTTTGTGTAGCTACTAGTGCTCCTTCGGTGGATTTTGCTTCTCTCAAGGTTGTCCTATGCTCCAATGTTTGCAGCTTGCTCAATAGTTTTGCAACCGAGAGAGTTTTGAGATTGCACGTTTCTTCTATCGCTGAGATTTTGGCCTCGAATCTGGTAGGGAGACTCACCAACATTTTTTCAACTACTCTTCTGTCTTCGAAGTCTTCTCTGAGTAATTTGATCTTATTTACTGTATCAAGTAGTTTTGAGGCAAACTCCTTTACGGTTTCTGCCTCTGCCATCTTCAGTGTTTCAAATTGCTTTCTCAGATTCAGAACTTTCACCATCTTGATTCTTTTATCACCTTCAAACTCCTCCTTTAACTTGTCCCATACTTGCTTTGGGTTTCTCAAGTTCATTATCCTGGAGAAGACCGAATCTGATTTGCCGCCTGCAAATAAGACAGAGCCCGAGGTTTCTTAGAGACATATTCTTCATACCTCTTTAGTTGGTTTATTGTTGCATCATCTTTCAATGATGCTGGTTCTGCATCGTCTTCCACGACCTTCCACAGGCTATGGGCTCGCAGATACGTCTCCATCTTTATTGCCCATACGTGATAATTTTCTCCCGTAAATAGAGGAGGATTTAGTGTGTCAGTCGGGTTTGTTACCATTCTGTATTTTGTTTTTTTGATTTCTTCTCAAAGATCCCTTAAGATCATACAGCTCTGATACCACTTATAGATTTTAAATCAACAAACGATCACAATTTTTTGCTGTAATTTTAGAGAAAGAGTTTAGAGAGAGAGAGAGGGCAAGAAAACAGAGTATGTGTATGCGGAGTCCTCTGTTTTCTTATTTCTCTTAAACTTCAGAAATTTTTGAGAGGAAATAACTTTTTTATTGATTGATTTGAAGTGATATTTATACACAGAATTAAATTAGAGTCCTACTCAAAAAACATAATTCGAATTCTAACCAAAAACAAACTTTAAACACAGAATTTAAAACAATTCTAAACCGCATGCATGTTGGTATTCTCTATGTATTATGTCACCTCTATGTTCGGAGCTTTATTTCAAATAGATTTCTATTATAAATGAAATCCTTATGTCGAACAATGACTCTTCTGAAGATTACCAAGCAAAGCAAACAGAAGTTGAGATATATATATAAAAGAAAAGAAATAAAACACATATGTTCTTCCCCTACTCAGTAGCAACAACGAGAGCAAAAGCAATCACAGCCACTAGCAACAAAACTGAAGCTATATATATGTGTGTGTGTATATATATGTTAAAAACCCAAATCAAATCAACAGACAAGACCCAAAAAAACTTACTTTCTATCTGGACTTCTTCCACAAACACAGAAAAGAGGAAAGCATACCAGCAATCTAATAGCAAAGATAAAAGCATTAGATATAAAATAAAGAAAAACATACCAACAAATCACGAAGGGAAATGGTATTTTCCAATGAGTTTAGATAGAGAAAATGCTTTGAAAAAGAGAAGGGAAGATGATTTTAAATGGAGACGAGAAAAAATAAGCAGATCGCGTGATAAAGGAAGCAGATCGAGAAGAAGAGAAGCATATGGAGAAGAAGAGAAGAAAAGAAGAAAAGAAGCTGGTTGGGTTGTTGAAAAGGAAAATGAAGTCTAAAATGAGGGTTTTTTAAAGGGTAAAATAGTAATTAACAAATTTTAATAAGGGTATAATCGAAACAAAAATATGAACTCATTAAAAACCACCGAATCGGTAGTTTTAAAATTTTTTTCAAATTTTACCTTTTGGATACCATTGAACACCCTAAACCAACCATATCATCAACAAACAAATATAATTTCATCATCCCACCACCATATCCTATATTAATGAACCACAAAATAACACCATCCAAACAGAGAGTGAGTGCGCGAGAAGAATGATCTAGTCCCTAACCCTCAGATCTATTATTTAATTCATATAATTTAACTCATAATTATTTGGCCTAGTATTTATTGAGAAATATGTAGATTCATTAAACAAAAATTTTAAATATAAATCTTATATAATTTTGGATTGTAACCAAGAAATGATGATGGTGAGTTGTAATATTCACACTTAATGATGCATGAGTTAGGTTTAAGTTGTTAGATGATTAGGGTTTAGAGATAGATTAGAGTTTTGGGAATTTAAAAATTAATTAGGGATTTTGAAGAACAAGGGGGGTAATTAATCTATGAAAATTTGTAGGCTAGTTGGAAGTGTTTAGCCACTGTGTAGAGACCCAAAGAAGAGATGAATGGTGTAGATAATTAAATTGAAAATGTTAAAATATAAATGAGCTAATTGAAATTGTAGAGTCCCACAAAAAAAAAAAAAAAAGAATGGTAAAATTAAATTAATTAAATTGAAAAGGTTCAATAGGCCAAATATAAATTCCTTAAATGAATTAATTGGAAGTGTTGGGCCACTGTATAAAGGCCCAAAGAAGAGAAGAATTGCGTAAATGAATAAATTAAATTAAGAAGAGTATAATGGGAAAAATATAACATCCTTTAATGGGCTAATTGGGAGTGTTGGGCTACAGTCTAGAGGCTGAGAAGAGAAGAATTGTATAAATTAATTAATTAATTAAACTAAGAGGGTTATAATGGGCTAAACTTAAATGCCAATGGATTAATGGTGGTTTTTGGGCTACTGTATGAAAGCCCAAAGAAAGAAAATTTGTAAACCTAACTGGAAATGCAGCCGAAACATTACAAAATAATGGGGACTTATATGTGTACATATTTATCATTGCATTTCGAAAAATAAAAGTTCAACATGAAAATAAATGAACAAATAGAAATATTTAAGAAACTTGTACGTGTATATTTAAAAAATGAATTATAAGATTTAGGTGATAAGTAGATAAATTAAAGAATTTAATGCGAATTCAAGTAGATAACTAAGACGTAAATGCTTGGGAAGATGAAAAAGATAACAGAATAAAAAGAATCCAAAAATCAATTAAAATAAATAACGCAAGGAAAATAGCATATAACCGAAAGTCACAATAAATATCAATTAAATGAAATACTGAAAATAAAATTTAAAAAGGGTATCATGAGTTCAAACAATGGAAATAAAAACATTGGCTCCTTAAGAAAACTTTAGAAGTAGTAGAGTGCACCTTTAAAAAGTAGTAAGTTGATAATGACACTATCAATTCGGTGAAATACTATAAGTAAAATAAAGAGAAAATGAGAGTCAATGTAAAGTGTCGGTTTAAAAATCATGAGTCGGTGTAAAGTGTCAAAGCATTTAAACTTATTTGATCATATATCAAGAGCGGATGTGTGTAGTACCCGGACACGAAAAATGACCCGAGATAATTTTTTTATTCTTTAGTTATTAATTTAAAATAATTGATTAATTTATTTTATTTTTATTCAAATGAAATTTAAAAAAATAAATAAATTAGGATTGAAATTGAAAACAATTTTAGAAAAAAAATAGGTGAAAATTTGAGTTCTGATAGTATTTTTAAAAGAAAAATTAGAAACATAAGGTTAAAGTACAAATAAAAAAAGTTCGGCCACGTAGAACCGTCCAGTCAGCAGTTTCGACGAACCAGAACGCGCCGCGTGGCAAGACGTGCTGACTTCGGTACCACGAGGGAGGCCACGCTGGCGATCCGCGTGCCCCGCGATCGAACGACCCAGGATCGATCCCGCGCGCATGACGGCTCATATTCGTTTCCCTCTTAGGCCCAATCGGACGATCAAGATCTATCGCGATGAACGGCTCAGAATCGTTCCCTTCTTAGACGCGATTGGACGAACGAAATTGATCGAAATGGACGGTCCAAATCAACGCGAAATGATTATAAATACTTTGCATCACACGGGAACCTAAACCCTAGCCGCCAGCCTCCACCGAAGAAGAAGAACCAGACGCTGGAGAAGGAGGCTGACTGTGGATTGCTGCCGCACCGAAGCCACTACCGACTGCCAAAAAAAATTAAAATTTTTCCCACCTACTCGGAATTCGATTCCGAGTACTCCTGTGGCCAAATCGGAGCAAGAGGGACGGTGGATGAGCCAAAAACTGCAAGCAAAGCCTGGTGGAGCCGCTACGATTAAAACCCCAAAATTCCACCGATGAGCTCCTTTCTGATTTTTATTTCACGTGATCTTTTTATCATTGTGCTCGGCGTCCTTTTCTATGCAAGATAGCTGAAGAAAGAACCTCAGCCGTGAATGAGGACTAGCTGAGCCGCCGCACCCGGAGGTCCCCCCCACCAGTAGATTCGATTTTTTTATAATTTTCCGGCCAACCAAGGCCCCTAATATGTTTCTCTGCAGGGATACAGCCAAAGCTAGCCAAAACCAGCAGGCCGAAACAAACCACTGTCCTGGGCGACGAAGCCGGCACCGCCGTGCCGGAACTCCAAAATTAGTCGTAATGAGTTTTGGACACCGATTTTAGATTTTTTTAGAATATTCTTAGGTATGTGACAAATATTTTGAATTTTACAAAAAAATTCAGGGAATCCGGTACCCGGTAGGAGGTAAGTAGACAGCTCGGCGTATTGAAATACCGATCCGGGTAAGGATCCCTCACCCTATTCTTTGTTACGGTAAATTGAGGCTTAATTATGTATAATTTTATATTTTTGTGAAAAATTAGAAAACATTAAAAATAATTACAGATTACTAGTTGAACCGAAACTGGTTAGTTCATAATTTTCTTGATTTTCTATTTATTTTTTCGTATTGTCCTACTTATCTGATTTTCGTATAGTACATGTTCTTAATTTATAGTTCAATAGTCTTATCAACTTATCTGGTTATTTTGGTTATTTACCGTTAGCATGAATGTAGTTTAGTTGATCTGTGAATGTGATATGAGATATTTGTATGAGTTTGTTGGTTGTTTGTTGATGAAAATATGTATGTGAAAGACTTGATGATTACCTAAAGAAAGGGCAGAGGGGCCCGATACATAGGAAACCCTACCGTGAACATTACCTCAATCGGACGGAGCTGGGAAGTCCTTTACCGGAAATATTTGGGAGATATAATTTACCCTCATATCGAACGAAGTATCGAGGTGATAGAATATTTGGCGTCCATTACCAGACAGGAATGGGTGGTCAATTATAAAATTGAATATTGGGTTCACGAGTAGGGGGAACACCCCTATGAACCCCTAGAGATACCAGTAAGCTGATAATAAATGAAAGTTATTGTTTCTCGTTTTCTTATGTGTAAAAATAAAAAGAAATATGGATATGGGTCTTCATAGGTTGTCTTTGAAAAACTCGTTATGGTAAGTATTAAATAAATGTCTTCAAGTTTCAAATATATTTAAATAAAACAAGGGCTCCATTAATAGTTTTTCTTATTTTTTACCAATTTTTAGTTTTTTGTGTCCGTAATTAGTGTGATATTCTTACTGGGGTAATATAGCTCACCCTTTCATTAACTATTTTATATCAAGGGGATCAAGATCCAAATTCCGACCAACAAGAGGGTTGTGAATAGTTCACTATTCGGACTTCTTTCAAGTGCTAGTGAAGGTTGTCCTAGGATGCTTAGTTATTCATTTTTCGTTTTATTTCTTTAAGTTTCATTTGCCTTTTAGAAGGGATATTCTCGTAACCCTATTAGACATTTAAAATTATTATATAATGAATGTAAATTCTAATTCTATTAATCACTTTCGTATTTAATTCATGAATTTATTTCTCTTTAAGTTCCAGACCTCTACAGTTAGTATCAGAGTTGTGTTCCTCAGAACCATTATGTGCACAAATACTTAAAAATACTAAATACAAACTATCACTCAACCTTTTCTTATGAAATGCAAGTACAAGAAATGAGGAGATGAAGACCCCCACTAAATCGAACAACCCGAGATGGCTCACTTCAAGAGGATGTTGACTGACTCTTTGAGATGCTGGAGAAACTTATCTCTACCCAGCAGGCCCGGGAAGAAAGTAGGGAGTTGTTTGACCCTCCCCCACTGCCACAATTTGAGCCACATTTGCAACGGAAAGATCTAGAGCCACCCCGGTATAACCTCACTCGTCCACCGTACCATCTGGCACCATCACAGTACAATCCAGTGCCTTCTCCATATCATCCGGCACCACCACAGAGCCACTCGGTCTCTCCCCAGCACAATCTAGTTCCTCTTTCACGGGACCTAGTTCTACTCATAATGGACCCAAGCTACATTGAAATGTACAAAAGACTAAACTCATCTATCTTTATAGGTGCATCCTCTTTTGGAGATGTTAAGTATTGGTTAGCTGAGACAGAGAATGCCTTCATGACTTTTGGGGTGGTTCTCGAACAGAATGTTATACTTACCACCTACGTGTTTGTGGAAGAGGCAAGCCGCAGGTGGCAGCTCAAGCAAGCCACCCTGCCCGATCCAATCACTTTGGAACAATTCCTAATGGCCTTCAATACAGAGTACCTCTTAAAGCACCTCTAATATTTGAAAGAGATAGAGTTTGCACATCTAGTAGAAGGTGAGATGACTGCATCGGAATATGCCTAAAGGTTCCTAGAGTTGGGCTGATATTCCTCTGAGAGCATGATGGATGAGGGCAATAAGGCAAGGAAGTTTGAGTGGGGTCTCCGCCCTGAGATTAGACAGCAGCTGTACGTATTTGAGCTTAGTACATACTCAGCCGTTCTGGCCAAGGCACAACTAGTGGAGATGAACCTTTGCATCTTCTCTCCAGCAGTGGAGAATCCCAGACCCCCAATTTCACACCGCAGACCAGCACCCACTGCACCGATTCAGCAGAACAAAAGGCCTAGGTTAATGACTCAGCCTCCTTATCAGGCTCCGGTAACAAGACGCGGTAGGACTTATCAGCACTGTGACAAGAATCATGGGGACCAACCCTGCTATCATCTCAATAACATTTGTCGCATATATGGGAGTACCCAACATTATGCGAGAAAGTGCCCGCAGAATCAGAACCAAGTCAGACCTCCTACCTAGCGCAGAGCTTACAACCTAACTCAGCAGAATGCTAAAGCCAACCCGAACGCAATACAGGGTACGTACACTATATGTAGTCACATCGCACATGTTTTGATTGATACTGGTGCTTCACATTTGTTTGTCTCACACACTTGTGCACAAAACTTAAATGTATCACTAGAAAGACTTGATTTTATGCTGCTTGTATCTACTCCTGAAAATAGGACACTACTACAGAAAGTTATATACAAAGCTTGTATCATAGACCTAGTAGGTAGGAAATTAAGTGTGGACCTGATAGAGATTGACACGGACGACTTTGATGTAATCTTGGGAATGAACTGGTTAGCAGCATACCATGCCACTGCAGATTATTTTCATAAGAAACTTGTATTCAACGTGCTTTAACTTTGTTATCTTTTCTACATTAGGCAAACCTAAGAAAAAAGTTTGCATTCAAGAGATCTCAGTAGTCTGAGACTTTTCGAATGTTTTTCCTTATGAACTACTCGAACGGCCAATAGACAACGAAGTTAAGTTCACTATAGATCTTTAATCTGGCACCCAGCCTATCTCTGTTGTCCCTTACCGCATGAGCTGTGTTGAGATGGAGAACTGAGAAAACAGATCAATGAATTGCAAAATAGTGAGTTCATCTAACATAATGTATCTTCTTGGGGTGCTGAAGTCACATTTGCAAGGAAAGATGATGGGATGTTACGATTGTGTATTGACTACAGGAGATTGAACTGAGTTACGATCAAGAACAAGTACCTCATCTCTATAATTGATGACCTTTTTTATCAGTTATAGGGTACCAAATCTTCTCCAAAATATATTTGCATTCGGTTTACCATCAGTTAAAGATCAGGGCATAGGACATTCTCAAGACAGCTTTCAGAACCAGGTACAGACATTATGAGTTCCTAATCATGCCCTTTGGACTAACCCACGCACCAGTCATTTTTATGGATTTGATGAATAGGGTTTTAGACATTATTGGATCAGTTCATCATTA
>NW_019014565.1:198989-218457 GCF_000150535.2 Carica papaya
CTTAAGAAACGGTTGACTACTGTACCCGTGTTAGCTTTACTAAGTGGGACAGGTAGATATACAGTATACAGTGATGCCTCCTACCTGGGATTGGGTTATGTTCTTATATAGCATGGCAGGGTCATAGCTTATGGGTCCAGGTAGTTGAAGAGTCATAAGAAAAATTACCCCACCCATGACTTGAAATTTGCCGTCATTATCCATGCCTTGAAGACCTAGCGCTACTACCTGTATGGGGAGACTTTTGAGATTTTTACTGAGCATAAGAGCTTGAAACACATATTCACTCAGAATGATCTGAACATGCATCAGAGGCATTGGATAGAGCTCCTCAAGGATTATGATTGTAATATCTTGTATTACTTGAGTAAGTAAAATGTAGTAGTTGACGCACTCAGCAAAAAAAATGCAGGTATGTTAGCTTACATAACAGTTTCTGAATGTAGGGTAATAGGGGTCGCACAATAGATACGACTTCATGACTTAAAGAGAGTTGCATGTTTCGACCACCTAGCTGTCCAATATGAGTTGATCCAAAGAATAAGAGAAGCTCAATTAACCAATTTCACCATATCTGCCCTTAAAAAAGATACAGAACAGGGAGTACATCTAGAATTTCGAGTCTCTGCCGATGGATTGCTCAGGTTTTAGGATATGGTGTGTGTTCCATATGATAATAAACTAAAAAGGGATATCATGATAAAGGCTCACAGCTCCAAGTTCGCCATACATCCCGAAAGTACTAAAATGTATCGAAGTATACGACCCCGATTTTGGTAGAGCGGAATGAAAAGAGAGGTAGTCAACTTCGTTTCCAAGTATCTAGTATGCCAACAGGTTAAGGCAAAACATCAGCGCTCAGGCAGGTTACTTCAGCCATTACTGATTTCGGAGTGGAAGTGAGAATATATCACAATAGATTTCGTAACGGGGTTGCCTAAGTCACCCTCAGGTCATGATGTCATTTAGGTAATTGTCGACCGGCTCACCAAGTCTTCTCACTTCTTGGCTATCAAGATGACCAACCCTTTAGACAAACTAGCAATAATGTATATCCGAGAGATAGTTAGGTTATATGGAGTTTAAGTATCAATGGTATCCGACAGAATCTCCAAGTTCACTTCTCGATTTTGGTTTAGTTTTCAGCAAGCTATGGGAATGAAACTGTTCCTTAGCACCGTATTCCACCCTTAAACCGATTGACAATCAGAGAAGACGATTCGTACACTGAAAGATATGTTCTAAGCTTATGTTCTAGATTTCGGGGGCCATTAGGATGATCACCTACCTCTGATAGAGTTCACCTACAATAACAACTATCAGAAAAGTATCGGCATGACTCCGTACGAGACATTGTATGGTCACCCATACAAATCTTTGATTTATTGGGAAGAGGTGGGTGATAGAAAATTATTCAGGTTAGATCTTAGGGAGGAGATTACAGCCAAGATAGTTAAGATCATGAAGAACATCCAAACAGCTCATAATATGTAGAAAAATTTGTGTTTAAGAGATATGGTTCACCCTCATACCGGACGGAGTATTGAGACGATAGAATATTTGGTGCCTATTATCGGACGGGATATAAGAACTGTCGGTCAATTGTAAAATTGGATATTGAGTTCACAAGTAGGGGAGACATCTCTATGCACCCTCAGGGGTACTAGTAAACAAGTAAGAAAGGAAAATTATTGTTTCTCATTTTCTTATGCGTGAAAGTAAAAAGTGATATGGATATGGATCTTCATATGTTATCTTTGAAAAACTCGTTATAGTAAGTATTAAACAAATGTTTTCAAGTTTCAAATGTATTTAAATAAAGTAAGAGCTCTATTAGTAGTGTGATATTCTTACTGGACTAGTATAGCTCACCATTTCATTAACTATTTCAGATCAAGAATACTAATATCCAGATCCCGATCAGTAAAAGGGTTATGAGTAGTTCACTATTTAGATTCTCTTCAAATACTAGTGAAGGTTGTCGTAGGATACTTAGTTATTCGTTTTTCGTTTTATTTCTTTTATTTTTGTTTGTCTTTTAGAATGGATATTCTCATAACCCTATTGGATATTCAAAATTATTGTAAAGAATGTAAACCCTAACTCTATTAATCACTTCCGCATTTAATTCATGAATTTATTTTCTTTTAATTTTCGGGCCTCTGCAATGTGTGTGCCCAAAATTTGGTCAGAATGACTGTTGGTAAACCCTATCACGTGGACGAAAAATTAATTTTATTCTTATTGTTACTGCGTTCATGGAGGGTGTGTGCCTATGTAACCGAAATCAATCAGAGTGATTATTGATGAATCTTATCACGTGAATAGAAAAATCAATTATACTATCACTTTTACTTTATCAACGGAGGGGTGTATGCGTGTGGCCAAAATTTGGTTGGAGTGACTATTGGTGAACCTCATCTCGTGGACAAAAAAGTCAACTATATTGTTTATTGTGTGTTGTTTAATCGTCACATTAGCGAAGGACTCCTATGAGTAGTATTATTGTACTATATTGTATTGTTCTACTATTATTATAATTGTGTCCACGTTAATAGTGGGGTTTCCTACTACTCTCTTTGATAGTAATTAAAACAGCATCGTACGATAAAATTCAATATCTAAGTGTCAATATGTAAATCATACTATTAATTGTGATTGTGCAATTAAATTGTATTGTTATATGTGACTGTAAAAGTGAATTGTATTGTTAACTGTAAACTATGAAAGTGAATTGTAACTGTGAAGATAAAAATTATAACTGTTAGCTTTAACTGTTAAATGTAAATTGATATTGTTAAATGTAATTGTTAAAGTGGAAACTAGAACCGTTAAAATGTGAAGTGTAAAAACATAAAGTTTTTGTTAAGTGCATAAGTGTGAAAGTGTTAGCATATAAAATAAAATGTGAAAAGTGTAAGCATTAAAATGTAAATCTTAAGTGTTAAATGCTAAAAGTGTAAGTGTTAAGTAAACTGTATAAAATGTAAAGAGCTACAAAGTGATGTATGAAATGTCAATTAAAGAGTACACAGTATTAGAAGTGCTAAGTATAAGTAAAATCCAAGGGACATCAAATAAGAAAAAGAAAAGCATGAAAACATCATAGAAGATGTAAAATTTAGTCAAGATAAGAAGTTGAAATAGTGGTGTTACTAAATAAAAAATAACACACACCTACAAATATTTATTGGCAATGATAGATAAAAAAATGATATATATAAGATTTTACAAGTCTGTAATTGCATAGAGATATTGCTAAGACAAAAGGTTGGATACTACGCATATAAGAGTGATTTTCATATTAAGAAAAAAATGAATAAAATATAAAGTAAATAAGGATTTTAGTAGTGAATGCATGTTGTTTACCTTTGGTAACTCTTGATCTACCTTCCTGATATTCTATTTTCTTCCTCTCACAATTCTTAGTTTTTTGTATACTGTCTTTATATTTGTTGTTAAGGTACTATTTTGTTCCTATTGAATATGTAAAACTCACTCAATTTTTCGTGGTATTATAAATTTATATCAGGATGCAATGAAGAGAACAGATGAGTAAAGATATATATGAGACCTTAATAAGGTCTTTGGCACCACATATTTGAAAGTTGGATCTCAATCTTGGGAACAAGGTTTGATACTCAAGGAATATATATTGTAAGAAACCAAGGGTAAAGTAGGAAAAAAATAATAATACGCTGGTAAAATGAGTAGTTTAAATGATAAATTTGTCTTTTTTATTATAACAAATTAGGATTAAGGTTAGATAAATGAAGAAACAGAAAAACATTAAAAAAAAAAAATCAAACCTTTATCCTATTATTATTATGTGGTTCAAGCGATTACAATAGTCTATATTCAGATATATATTCAAGGAAGGAATTATTGAAAAAATTATTGTAATCAAAAAGACCTTTCCTCTCTCAAATCTCTCAAACTCAACTCTTTCTCAACTTTTTCTCTCTTTTCCTCACTTTCTTCCATATCCAAATCATAAATCAAGTTCGTGACAAAATATTATGCTTCAAATAAGAATGTACAAGTATATATGTTTAAATTTTAAAATATGATGAGTTTTTAAAACATAAAATAAAAATTAATTTTCACTAACTATAAATTACGTATTAAATAACTTTTAAATGCGAAAGTGATTCTAGTAACATATATGTAATAGCTATTTAGTTAAAATTTGTAAATATAAAAATAAAATCTAATTCAATTACAATATATATTATATAATTAATTTTTAAAATTATAATGCGTCTATAAGATTGATGTAGACCTAGTAACTATTGCACAAGTAAGTACAATATCAATCTGAAAATTTATACAACATTTGTATATCAACATACACGTACGAAATTATAAATAGACTAAGACTTGTCCAACCTTCAAATTGTGGCACAACAAGGCATAAGAGTGAACTGGGATAAAGAAGACAAGCCACGATAGCGGCGAGGATGAACTCGTACTGACAAATTTTGCAAGCTACATAAACCTGTCTTTTTCACCGTCATACACTTCCCAAGTTAACTCAGGTAAAACAGTAAATATTAATTTTCTTTTCTTTTAAACATGCGTTCAATGAAAAATTGGAAATTATAATAATAATAATTTAACATAACCCAAAATACTCTTGGTCTGTAAATTGGATTAATCAATTTTCTTTTGATGGTGAACTGAGTACGTCTTTGATTAGTAATTGAACTGTACTATGAGAAATGGCGACCAATTCGTCCCAGTAAATTATATCACATCCATCTTTAATATCTCATCTCTCATCTACACCACAACTATTGGCTAATCCAAAATTAGAGATCTAATCCAGATGCCCATCTGTGTCCATCTACCCTATGCCCCAAAAACGCGCAGCATCAGTTCTTGGAGTCACCATCCACTTCCTCCACTTCTACTTTTGAGCAGGCGCGGTAGCAGCCAAGCTTGTGTCAGGTTCTACTTCATCATTGCTGTCTCCTGGACGTTTCTGCTCCATAGACTCCCTGATCATAATACCTGCTCCGGTAGCTTGCTCGAGGTCAATTTGTTGAGTAGTTGACTGCTTCAAGTTTGGGGAAAGCGCCACGCTTATATTTTCAAACAATGTCTCCAGCGGCTGCAGGCTCTTCCTCAGGGAGGGATTCACAGGATTGTTTAGATATGCTTGCGCTGATTCTGGTACGTTTTGATCCAGAATCTTGCACATCTACCGAGAAAACAAAAAAAAAACCATAAGTTAATCAGAATATTTTTCTTCTTCCCAAATGTGGTGCTATACATGATTACCCAACGAGACAAATGCTCACCTCATTGTACCGAACGGCTAGTTCAGTTCGTTCAGAGTCACCAGGCAATGAGAAATCTTCTGGTGCTGCACAGAGAAAATTTAAGCATACAAGGGAACACAACAACTTTAACAACTTTAATTTGCATGAAATGAATGACATTTTTTCCTTTCCGTGAATGTGTCTCTTACTCAAAATAAAAGAAAACTGGATATAGAATTCACGTTCCATGATAGAACAAAGCAATTTTTGAATAAATAATTAACTTACCAATTACTTCTAATGCAGGCAACTGATCAATTGAGTCATCGTCTATATCCATAGTGCTAGGAACTTCGACGCCCGAGCCCCCAGGTACATTCTCAGCCACTTCAGTAGGACTGTTTCCAGTTTCAGCCTGAGAACATTAAAGAATTTGAGGTTTCACATTATCACAAGTGACTTGTTTCTTACCCCATATATTCAAACTACTAAAATAAATAATTTTCTTTTTGTGACCAGTTGTTTGAACATAAGCAGCAAGCCTACAACTCAAAATATCCTAACCCATATATTCTGACTAAACATTTTCCTCTCATCAATTGTTAACAAGGCCACAAGAGAGCTTAGCAATTCGTTTTACCAAGCCAAAAATCCTCAAATTCTAAAAACCAAAAATTTTGACAAACTAAATCATATGTTGATGCTATATGATTAAACCTTGCAAAAAAAAATGAAAAAATTAAGTCACCATGTTGATATTATAACAGAACTTACATCGTAAATTTTTTGGTACTCCGCATTATGGCCCTTCTCCAAGAGGAGTACCCTTTTCTTGACAAACTCAACCTGCCTTCTCTGCATATCTCTGAAGTGGTAGAGTATAGAAGGGTCTTGATATAACTGCGAATGGCTTGCAGGATCCACTGGTCCCTGAGCCATGTCAGTTGTCCTGTCATCCCCAGCACCCAGACTGTTGTTGCCAGGTCCTTCCACATTAGATGTAGTTGCCCCATTTTGTGTTTGAGAACTTGATTGTCCTGGGGCAGGTAGATTTATAAATGGAAGATTCAGCTCTTTGCATATAACTTCCTGAATCCTCAGGTCCTTGTCATCAACAATAGCTTGCCATCTTCCATATCCATGCCTTAAAATAAAAATGTCAATTATAAGTAATCACAACTATAAATCAATTAGACTGAAATTATCAGTAGGTATAAGGGGATCCAAGGTAAACTACACGTAATGATCCAGAATGAGATTTTACCAAACTAATAACAAAATATCAGAAACATACTTGAGAACAGCACGCAGTAATATTAGATCATGTTCCTCTTTCCAAAATTTGCCACCCTTCAAGGCTGGATAGCGTGCAACAATATCATCACCATAAAGAGGACTGCCAGGATTTTCTTCTGCATACTGGATCTGCATTTAAAGTTTTTAAATCGAACTTTTGGTGAGTCAAAGCCAGGTACTTGTCATATGCACAAATATAAAGACATACAAGTAGTAATCTTATATTTCCACCCAAGAATGATGTGGAACCAGACTCAAAATGCAGAGAGAGTAAAGGTCAGTGGAGTAAGCTCACACCACAATCTCGCTAAACCTTAATATAAAACTTGAGAAAAGGCCAGAAAAGAATCTTTTTTTTCAGCTAAAGCTTTTTCATTAACTGAACTGAGCGTTAAAACAAGTGAACCAACATGATTTAGGAAAGTAGATGAAATGTTAATCCTTTAATCTTATCCCCTACATAATACAATTAAAATCAGGCTGAATCCCTGATATTCAAAGCCCAAGCCAGCTGGACACCCAAATCAAGCACACTAATTTATAATTTCATATGGGAGGAGTCAATATAGATAGACAACATTGAACAACCCATTACATCTACGAGAACATCCATTTGATAACTTACCCTTTCTTGTATCAACGTCAAAATTGCAATACGGACCAGTACGTCTGGAATTCGAAGTCCCTCCTTTGGCACACCATCTACAACAAAAGTGACAATAAGAAAACTTAAATTTCATACTACATCAAAGGCAGAAACCAAAAATTTGAGACACAAGTTGAAACAACAGTGCCAAAGAATAAGGAAATCAATCACCTGAAAAGGTGGGCGAGTCATTTAAATCTTCAACAACATGCCTTAGGAAGAGAGTCCCATAACTGAACAAAAAAATTGCTATTAATTAATACACTAAATACACATAATAGTAGAGGAAATTTTTAACAGATGTGAGATAGTTCATAGAATAGAAGCTACAGTAAAATGGAATAACAAAAAAGGGGAACAAGAGAGCACTTGGACATTGCAAATGGCCTTTCACATTCCCATAATGCAGCTCAAACAAGCTTTGCAAAATGAGTATTTTTTTATGCGCTTCTAACCACAAAAACCATTACAAATCATCCCAATTTCATCTTGCTAAATGTTAAACAGGAAAAGGCACACATCTGTGGCATCTAAATTAAAATATAACTGCCATTTCAGAGAGATGAAACAAATAAATCAAATAATTTTACCAACTTATATTCTGATGCATAGTCAAAACTAATGCAACATCACCACCACAGATTCAAAACACCAATAATGTAGGTTAACAAAATAAAAAGATCAAGTTAATACTCTCTTATTTCTTCAAATGTCTTCTGTTTTAAACGCGGGACAAACTCCTTCCAGTCAAAATCCCCAAGACCAAACCTGCAATATGATGCTAAAGTAAATAAGCTACAAAAAGGGGCAAAGCAAACACATAAAATAAGGATAATGCCCAAAGCTCCATATTCTATTCAAATCATGTGCAAGAATAGGAAGTGAAAGGAATAAATACATTATCATATGACTAATGGACCAAAAATTACAAACAACAAGCTAACCTCATGAGTATCTGCACAAACGTAGCCCTCTGATTCTGGTTGAATCCCAGTACTCTGAAAGATCTACCTTCACCTTCCATCAAAGGTGCTGGTTCCGAGCTCCCTGCAGCAAAATATTGTCAAATTTTTGGCACTAAAAATAAAGATATAAGGCACACTGTTTACAATCAACCCAAGGAAAATATACCGCGAGCTCTCTTTCTGTAAGGCCTTCTCTGAGTTCCAGATGAAGTCGTATCACCATCAGTCAAATCAGCTTCATAATTGTCATCCTCCCCCTCAGAACTCACACCTTCCAGACCAGCAAGGTCATCTTCTTCAACAGATACCATCTGAAACAGATCAATTTGCAAAAGTTAATATCATTTTTTCAAACTCAAGGTTTTACCATGATATTGGCGTAAATATCACCCCCAAACCAGAAGGGTATAGTAATTAATCTTCCCCCAAAGAGAACCCCCCTACCAAGACCACTCTCTCTACTTAACTGAGTTGACTATTATTCAAGAAGTTTCGGGTTCAGCAAAATCTATGTAATTGGGTTAATCTTATCCATGACCTAACTATTTGCCCTAGAAATTCATCTACCTAAAACCATAACCCACAAACAACTATGGAGGAGCAGCAAAAACTTCCAACCTAATTCATGACTGGAACCAACTGAGATATAATTTAAGAAACAGGGACAACAGCAAGAGACAGAAGAAATCAAATTTAAATCTGCGAACTTGTAACCACGTAACCTTAACCCAGTGATTTGGTATATAAATCTTCCCTGAATTTTAGGCACTCTGTAGCAGATCAACCGATTTTGGTTTGGTTAGATCTCCAATAATTTTCCACCTTGAGTAGAACTGTGGTTTAAGATCTCAACAGCAACTTATTAAGATGAACACAAATTATCATTATTTCTTGGCAGGTTTGCTGTGACAGATTCAGATGTTGATAAAGGCACGAGCCGACATGGCTGCCTTAACTTGGTGGTTTGTGGGATGACAAAGTGGCTTTTCAGCCCCGTACTTAAAGCATGGGAGAAGTAATTATCTCAAAACAAGTAGTTATCTCAAAACAAGTAGTTATCCCAAAAACCAATTAGTTATCTCAAAATTGAGAAGCAATGTTTTCCAGAAAATGCATTTTGCGTGGTGATTCTTTTGGTAAGTGAAAGCTAGATCCAACTTTGATTTTCTTTTCTTAATCTAGGGCTAAGAAAATTTTTTACCTTGTTCGATGTCCAGTAAAATATGTCCAAGTAACAGAGGATCTTTATTTCCCCATTTTAAATACATATCTTTTGGCAATTAGGAAAAAGGAAGAAGACCCAACCACGGTATTTGAGCAAGGGTGGAAAGGTCTTGTATAAAAAGCACTGTACCTGCTTACGGCTTCTCTTCCCTTTGCCCAAAGCACTGAACTCCTCAACTTTATGCACTTCATAACTGTCTTTTAACAACTCTTCCCAAAAGTTTGATCTTTCAGAATTGCTCATTGAAGATTTGTTTTCCATGGCTGCTTTCTGTGCCTTTTCTTCTGCTATGGCATCTGCTTCATCAATATATTCAAAATTTGCCACCTGCAAATGTATATCAGTATACTACTTCCTTAGCAACCCATAAAGCATAAACAAGAATAAAAGACTTGCCAAATCAATTGGTAGAACTGCAAAGCTTACGGCTTTGTGTCTGCAAGAAATCGGCTACAAAATTACAAGATAGAGAATTTCATATGGCCTTCTACAACTTAGTACTATACTGAAAACAACCAATAGACAACCAACCACAAGGATATGCACTAGAATGCTTACTTCCATCCTAAAATTACTGTTGAGACATATTCTACAGAACCACAAGCTCAATAAGCAGGATTTAGAAATTCTTTTTGAAATAAAAGTATAGCATGTATCAAGCAGGGTTTAGAACTTGACCAAAACCCTAGATTTGATAGAGAAAGTCTTCATAATCACACAGGAATATTTTTTAGTAAACACACATGATCCATTTTGACAACTCAATAAACTTCCATTCTTCTATGCCATGAAAAATTTTAATGGCATGTACGCACCAAAAACTCGTACTTCAAGCAGAGGCAGACCAAGGTGTGCATGCAATGAAAGAAATATAAAATAAGAGAAGAACAAGATGTAGTTGTGTGTTCAAATCTCACATTTCATCAACTATTTATAAGTGACATAGCTCCAGAATCCTAAAATGTGATAGATGTGAAATGAATAGTTAGGATTCTCAAAATCCTCATAGTTTAATAAATATTTAATTTAGAAGATCTGACAGATTACAGTATTGATTACAGTATCAAACCTCACAGTGACTAAAAGATGCAACAAAGAAACAGTCAAATGCTTTCTTTTACTCTTTTATTCCACGTTTTCTCAAGTTAAATGCCTGGCAATGTGAAACCAGAAGGGGAAAAAATCACAAAATTTAATTAGAAAGCGTGATCTTATAGAGAGAAACAAAATTTCGGTGCCTCACTTAAAAAGTAGAAAAAGAGCTAAAATATAAGATCGAACAGAAGAGCAAATGCTAGTAACTGCAAGAGAGTTCCCAAAGTCACCTCGATAACTTAAAGACTACTACTAAAGCTACAAAGTAGACTCCCTAAAATGTTTAGTGTGTCATGTGAAAGGAACATTTACTTATAATGGTTAAAAAAATTAGGTGAATCATGGTAAAAGATTCAGGCTAAGATTGACAAGAGAGAATGATTGGACAAAAGGAGAATGAGCAACAAGAAATTTCCTCCACTTGGTATAAGAGGAAAGTGAAAGGAGAAAATGTAAGTACCTTTTTCCCAAATGTTTAGATCACAAGCTGACATTCAAAAGATTAGAGAGTGAAAAATGATTCAAACTTCGTTTTCTCTTTCCTTCTCCCATCCACTTCTCCAACTTTTTCACTAAACAAGTGAAAGATCAAAACTTGCTTTGCTCTTTTTTTCCGTCTTCTCTCTTTTCGCCACTTAGTTTTCTAGTCTAATAACCATACCCTTAAAGACACAAGGAACTAACAAAGCGCTTCACCAGCAATCAGCCCCAATAGGTGTATTTAGGATTGAGAGGAAGATCCTCAACATGTTGGTCCGTATTGAAAAAATCAAGAGTACTCAAGGGTCTCTACAGCATATATAAATAGTCTATTAAAGATTAGAACAAACCTTGAAAGCCTTCAAAAATCCATCTTCCTCTTCATCATCCAATGAAGCCTCTTCAGCATCAACATGATCACGATCGAGTAATCTACCACAACAAAGTACAAAAAAATTAAAAGAAATGAAGTAAACAAAGAGAGGAATGAACTTAGATGCAATAAATTAATTTAAGTCAAACAAAAAAAAATGAAAGAGATAAGAGAAATAGGTTACCTATCAATAGCAGCATCATCGTAATGGATTTGGCGAGATTTTCCTGCTTCATCATTTTCATCAGCAAAGAGCTCCTTTGACCCATATCTAATGATGTCATCCAACTCTTCCTAAAGAACAATTAAACCGTTCTTAGTGCTGGATAAATCAACTATGTCTTCCACTATTTCACTTACCTCCTTTTGAAACTTTTTCACTTTTTGTTCTCACACCTCAATACTCAAATTATATCCTATTGCTTTAGGTTAAACGAAAGCACCAATCAAATTTCTGACGTGTAAAAACTCTACTCAAATTAGAACCATAACTATTGCTTACACCATGATGAAAAGTAACATAGTTTGTTCCTAACTCCGTTCAGCAAAAAGTAACATTATATAGGCAAAAGGCTTTAACTGTGGAAGAAAATCATACCTGGTTGATGTTTTGCGTCTTCAACTTTCCAACAACAAGATGCTCTAAAATCATTTTCTTCTTTGTCATCTGCATCATTCGTTCTTCAATAGTACCTCGCGTTATGAGCCTATAAATCATCACCTGCAATACCAAAACAATACTAATTAAAAAGTTAATTTTCCTTTTAGAAGACATCACAAGTACTCCAAATTAACCTTGTTTGTCTGACCAAGTCGATGAGCTCTAGCCATTGCCTGTAGATCAGCATGCGGATTCCAATCGCTAGAAACGCGAACAGACGACGTGAGTAGCTTAAACAAAATTAAAAGGAAAAGAAAACACGTTGAGCAATGTAAAACTACACCAAACAAGTTACAATTGATTATCAAAGGTCCCTCTGCATTGCCTCTTCAATGCACCTTTCATAGCAGGGGAGAGAGAGAGACTAGTTAGGAAATTCGGAATAATAATTGAACGACAGTAAAAACAATAGATAGCCTTACCGCCAAAAGATGAAGATTCCTGAACTTACCACTCAAGAGGTTAAAAAGAGAGGTTGGTCCAACTTTGGACATAATCTAGCAGATCAGTTCCTTAATATGCCTTGTGGTGATAATGGGGACACCTCCCCATATGATCAGTAAGAATCCACATAAAAGAACTTACAGTCCTACCTTATTCCTTTGCTTAATTACAAGACTAATGTTAATATACAGAACGGCGTTGATTTGCACCTTTTGGTGCTCATAGCAATACATATTATACTTTGTTTTCAAATCTATAAATATATATATAGAATGGCGTTGAACTTTCCACATTCGAACCATCTCAACTCCCATCTTCAATTCCCAGTGATGAATTTCTAAATTCTACTTCTTTATTACGACCCCAAAGAATTCAAAGTGAGAATCAAGGTGGTTTAAGCATGAAAATTATAATGCAATTCCATAGATCAAGATTTATCAAATAATTAAATGAAGAACTAAGGTAAATTTTGAAAGAGAATTGAACTATGAGACTTCATGTCCATCTTGGACAGTAAACTGTACCAATGAAAGCCGTGATTAACATTCTAAACTTCCCCAACCAATAATCTGATAAGTGAATTAGATCACATAATCCACATAAAACCTGGATGTTTAGGCTCTTTAAATATCTCTAATCCAGCAGCTTGCTTTGATATCTATTTTACTGTCACGACAAAAGAAAGGTAGAGGATACAAGAAAGAAAGCATTAAAAAGAGCATGTAATTTCACCTGTCGTATATGATGACTGTGTCAGCAGTTGCAAGGTTGATTCCCAAGCCACCAGCTCTAGTAGACAGCAAAAAGCAAAATCTGGAAGAGTTTTTGGCGTTAAACCGGTCTATGCGTATCTGTCTCTCAGCTCCACCAACCTTTCCATCTATACGTTCGTACTGCCATTTCTGGTGAATGCAAAAAGCATAAACATTACAAATTATCCATGCTACCAAGACACTAACCAGTTTAATGAGCACTATAATTGAGGAAGAAACAAAATAAAAATCAAATGTATACCTTGTAAGTACAATAATCTTCTAGTACATCAAGCATGCGTTGGAACTGTGAATATATAAGAACTCTATGACCTTGCTCCTTAAGCTTCATCATCATTTTGTCCAACAGCTGCAATTTTCCGGCTGATTCCAGAAGTTGTCTGTCAAAATAATAAATGATTAAAGACAAGAAAACGAAGCAAAAAAGCCAGAGTTTTCAACACATAGTTTAAGATATTTTGATAATAAAGCATCCAAATCATCAAAATGTGGAAGTTTTAACACAATATGCAAAGATTTGTATATAGAAGAAATTCAAAGGAAGCAAAGAAAACAAAAATATCAACAAAGCATAAGATGTATCTCTGGAAGCAAATAACATAAACTATCTGAACGACAACACAGGCGGAAGTAGGTTGGTAGATATATAAATTTAAAATGCATGCATGGCATTACCTGTAAGCTTCATTTGAATCCTCTATATCTGGTTCAACCCCCTCTAGGAGATATGGATGACAACAAAGCTTCCGCAATTCCATAACAACATTAATAAGAGAGATCTGAAATATAGGAAGATTTAGTTAACAATTATATTCAAGATAAACAACAATGAAAGCAGTTTAATTTTCACCACTATTTACATCCTCACCTGCGCACCCCCACGTCGGGTCAATATCTGGTAGTTGCGGGTAAGAATTGCCTTGTAGTATTCTTTCTGTTTGCTACTCAGTTCAACACGTAATATGAGTTCTTTCTTTGGTGGTAACTCCTTCATAACATCTTTCTTAACCCCTACATCAAACATTGGAAAGTTATAGAAATTTTCGACAACATATATATGTATATGTTGATTATATAAATGGAGGATCAGCATCCTATTTGCTAAAAGAATGCTGCTTAAGCAACCCTAGATGAGATTCAATTTTCAGAGTACAGGCCAGGAAATTTCTCAAGATGCCAATCAGAGATTAAACTGAAACACAGAATTTGGTGAAGCTTAAGACATATACTTCTAAGTAGATGTGGAGCCAACATTTTGTGTAGTCTCATAATCTGCTCTTCTTGATTGATGTCCTTAAACTCCTCCTGGAACTCCTCTAAGCTTCCAAACTGCAAGCATGAACCAGCAGGTATAAGGAAATGCCCCCCAAATATTTTCACATTATCATTTTTTAGCCATCTCTAGAGATACTAACCTTCCCAGCATCAAGGAAGTGCATCAGCATGAAAAGTTCATCCAGATTGTTCTGTAAATATAACAGATTGGTATCAAAAAACATAACATGTAACTCAGACATACATAGTAGAAAGAAAGAAAAAATAAATAAATAGGAATAAAAAATCTCAAATGATAACAGAAGAAAAAATGTTATTCAAGAGACATGAGAAGCCACAAACTTCCGTAAAAGTTAATCTGATACTGTCAATAGGCTACATGCTTTGTAAAGGAGAACAACTAAAACGAAGTCTTCCTATCAATAGACAAAACCATAAATCAATGGGTTGATCCTGTCCAAAGTCTTGTCAATATACAAAAAGAATTTAAAGTTCTTGTCATTGGGTTAATCAAGTTGTTCTCAGCAAAAGAATTACAAAAATTCTCCTAGACCTTCACAAGTGAAAAAGAGAATATGCAAAGCAATTAACAATAACTTTTTTAAGAAAAAAGTTTATTGTTAAAGCAAGAAGGGGGTGCTCTTATACAAAAGAATGGGTTAAAAGTTAGTCAAAATATTAAAAGGGTCTCCAACATCCTCCTCAGAGAAGAGATGATGACTTTTAAACAAAAAAGGAAGTCTGGGCCAATTAAGAAACGTTCTATTCCTTTTCTTCCAAACAACCAAAAATTGTCAGAGGAATTAGGGAGATCAACTTCTCCAGCTTCTTCCAACCTAACGCAGCAATGATAAGTAAAAGAACATTACTAACTAATCTGACATATAACAATCATTTTCAGACTTCATTTCTCTCTAGTCATTACTAGCCTCTACGCCAAATAGATATACAAAGCGAAATGCTTGCCTTAAGTACACAGGCTTCTCATCCTAAACATGGATCTTATAGGACTACATGAAATTATAAATTATTCAGCATTAATGATACATAAATACACAACAAACCTGAAGTGGTGTTCCAGTCAAAAGCACACGATGGTTACTAGTATATTGCTTCAAGGAAGAAAACAACTTTGAATCCTTATTTTTGAGACGATGGCCTTCATCAACAATCTACACAAACATGTCAGTCTAAACATCGATAGCATAGTGATGAATAATGTACTCATGAACCAAAGAACATTACCATGCATTCCCATTTAATTGGTTTCAATGACGCTGTGTCCAAGTTGATCATCTCATATGATGTTAGGAGAACATCAAATTTAATTCTTTCTTGTTTGCTTTCACTAACAATCTGACCATATTTCTTTTTCTTGATTTTTTTATGACGTTTGGGAAAATAAAATTCATGTTCCCTTATAACAGTACGGGCTTGAGCAGAGCCAACATACATTATCTGCACCGCATAAAGTTCAAGTCAAGAAAATGTTTACTGAACAATAACCAGAGTGAAACAAAATCTTCCATTACATACAACATTCATTTGGGGAGCCCATGTTGCAAATTCCCGTTCCCAGTTTCGCAGAGTTGACAGTGGGGCAACCACCAAATGTGGAGTGATGCTTTCTTCAAAAAGAGACGCCAAAAAAGCAATACTCTGTATGGTTTTTCCTGAAGAGAAATAAGAGCCAAGGCATCAGAACACTTTTTATTGTTTTTCCTGAAGAAATCCCTTGTTTGGTAATTATCCAGACTTTACCCAAACCATGAAACATCAAAAAGCACTACCAAAACCTAATGATAAACATGTTGGGAAAAAAGAAATAAAAGCCTGCAATATCACAAAAGAAACAAATAAAAAATAAAGAAAACACAAAAAACAAGGAAACAAGCGCAAAACAAAACAGGACTTACCAAGGCCCATCTCATCAGCAAGTATCACATGTGTTTGTTTGGACCATGAAAAGCGTAAGAAGTTCAGCCCCTCAAGCTGATATGGATGCAGTGAGCCTTCAGTTACAGCAAAAAGAATCCAGTATCACATAATGATCAAAAGAGGAAAACTTAAATACATACGAGCACACAGATCATAGAATAGGAAGTATAATATGGTTATGTACCTCCAGAGAGAAAATTGGGACTATGCTCATACTGTTGGAATTCTCGTGCTTTCTTTTTCAACTCAACCTGTTTACTAGCAGACAAGTTTTGAGACCTAGACTGAATTTTATTAAACCTTTCAATTTCAGGTTGAAATGCAGAGATATCTGATTCAGACTCCCAATAACATTCATCATAAGAAAGCTCTTTATACTTCACAAGATATTCTTTTTCCTCGTCTCCTCTGTAACATTCAGTAAATAGATTACATTCATCAATCAGAAAATGAGATCAAAATAAGATGGTTAAAGTTGTTAAGAATCCATGATAAGAAGAACAATAAAAACACAAGCACCACCTACAAATGACAACACAACAATAATAAGTCAATATATTCATCATTTTATTATGTACATAACCAAAAAAGGAAAAAAGAAAAAGAAATATTTCTGCTCTCATTTCCTAAAAACAACTAACTCAAAAAGATAAGAAGTGTACATGTGATTCAATTTAACAAGGGCATGGCAAATCTGACAGCTAACTTTCTGAAGCCAAACTAGGTGTCAATATTAAAGATGCAGGATTCAGAAAACAAAGTTGCCCAACTTTGATAACTAATTTCAAATCAGGAGAACCTTAAAGCTCAGTTTATGTTAAAGTTGAATAAAAAAGGATCAAAAACAGAGAGGCAACTCATATATTAAAAAAATGACCCTAAAGAGAACCTGCAGGCAAGAATTCTATCAACAGTAGTCCACTCTGGCCGAATGGCAACAAAATCTTCCTCAGAGTTATTGATTGATGACATTTGACGATTAAAGTTGTTCACTTTAGTCTTCAAACGAGGATTTGACTTGAAAGCTTTCAGGAACTCTTTCTCCGGTACCCTAGGGAAGAAAAGAAGGAAAGAAGAAATTAATGGAAGATCAGACAAAGGATCTCAGATTAACTCACAACAAACAGACATTATGCAGGACTAGCATCATTAGTTTTATTGTTTCTTTATGAGAAAACAAGGAGTCACATAAACAATGACCACAACAAAAATTTGCATCCTGCCTAATTCTGAAGACGGAGAAATTACCAAGTACAATGCAGGTAAGATAATCCCTTCCACTTCACAAGGTATTGTTTTACAAAAATTTGCTTTGCACCCAGCTTAGAGGCATCATTACCACCAGCTACTGTTGGGCGCATTTCACAGTCCAATATCTTGTCAATATCATTCAAAGGGCTAACCTGCAGAGGAAAATGATAATTCTCAATGAACCTCAAATGACAGGAAATTAGATCATGGAAGCTTTCATTATCGTCAATGTACTATAAAATCTTACGCATTCAGGACACCTCCAGTTTTCAGGAAGGGGAGCTTTTATAGGTGGAACTAAACATTTAGGATGGTAAGCATAAGTACATGTTTCACAGCTCAAAAGATTTTCACCTTCGCCACAAGCTTGACATGCATTGTCTTTCTATGGATCAAGGAAAAGAACACAGATTAAATGTAAAAGATAATCGAATAATTTACTGAAGTTAGTAAAATAAGCACAGGAGATATGAGATGATGAGGGAAAAAGAGAATATATTTTTTGTTAAATATTCCAATTATGAATGCAGTCAATTCTCAAAGCAAGACATCAAAAGTCCTCAAGCAACATGAATAAGCTCTTAAGAAACCATTGAAATGCATCAGCAATATGTTTTATCCATAATTCAGCATAAATCAGCTCCTAAGCTGAAGTTATATTGAATATTTTTTCTATGTAACCGAAAATTAAAAATATATATATTTAGAATAATCATAGTATAGAGAGAAAAGGAAAAGATACACATATAATAAGAAATATTGAGGAAGTAGAAGAAACAGACCGCATCAATCCTGACTATCGGCTCAAACTTTTCTTGAGCACCAGGCTTTTTTGGAACAAGATCCGCATCATCATCTGATTCATCTAAGTTATATATCGGCCTCCGATCCGACCTAATCCTCAACCTTTCAACCAAGCTACTCATATTCTGCAAGTATTTCATTGTTAAAAACCACGATACAGAAAATTTGAAATTCATGCTGAACAGTTAAAAAAATAAGTCCAAGTGGCTAAAAGTAAATGTGGAAAGTACCAGACAAGAATATATAGTACCAAAGGAGCAATCAATCATATAGCTAAACAAACTAATTATCCATATCATTGTATATAAATGATATATTCACGTCTTTTCCCTCTTTTGGCTCCTTAATGAATATTAACTAATCCTACTATAATCCAAACATCCATGAAATATAATACTAGATAAAAACACCTGTTCTTAACATTTTTCCCGGTAAATTATCAGTTCTTAACAATTTACAGGGTAAGGAAGGAGTCTTATACCTCATATTCTTTTTCTATAGAGAAAAAGAGTATTATTTACAAGGCATCAAGAGTGTCAGCCACGGAGAAAAATGCACGAGGTAGATTAAAGAGGTCCCCTTCTCTATAGAGTTTGTGATCATCAATTCCAAAAAGAAAAGGACATAATCTTTGGAAAGGAGATTCAACTCCTACAAGGCCTTATATTCTACAATCCATTGCATCTACTTTCAGGAAAGAAAAAATATAAATAGGTTTCTCAAGTAGAGAATCAAAGAACATCAATTGTAAATCTAAGCATCTTTCCAACACTAAACCTAGAGGTACAATATACATGCCTGAAGTACCCTACAACCTTCATTGTCTTATCTTGCTTTCTTTGATATTGTACTGTCATGGTCTCTATGGCAGTAACATAATTCTCCAGTATTTTTAACTACAAATTTTCTTATGCAAAGAGATCTTATTCTCTCAAAAACCAAATCTCTAAAGGTTCTCTTGCCTCTAGTAGAAAAAGG
>NW_019014565.1:270756-281399 GCF_000150535.2 Carica papaya
TAGTCAGGATGTTGTCCTTCAAAGTGCAGCTTAATAATATTTATCCTTGTTATAGTTTTTTTCTGAAATATTCAGCAGTATCTCACCATTAGGGGGCATGGGGTTTTTTTTTTAATGGTGGGTAGTTGTAGGTTGTAAATCATGTTTGCTTTGATATTTTAGTAACTTAAGGTTGTCTAGTTTCTTTTTTTTAATCAACGCTTATTTTGGGTTGCAGGTTTTATGAGGGTGTCATTGATTCGTATGATTCTGTCAAAAAGAAACATAAGGTAAAATCTTTCAGTATTAAGGATGCATTAGCTCTATTTTGTTGTATGTGTCACCGTCTTTGATCATTTTTAGGATTTCCTACACTCAGATGTTTTGAATCTGTGGGATAAATTGTTGTTCACCTGAAGATGTGCTGATATGTTTCATTTAATCATTTAATGAACATAGTTGTTGTCGCCCTACTTTGTTAGGTACTATACACTGATGGTGATGAGGAAATCCTAAATCTTAAAAAAGAGAAGTGGGAGATTATCAAAAGTGATTCTGAATCTGATGAGGTGAGTGATTTTCCAAATTGTAGATTTATACATTTTGAATTTGGAATCTTAATCCCCATCATATGTTTATGCTAATGTACATTTACAGGAAGAAGCTGCTGATCACACAAATACTGATGCTTCATCTGAAATGTAAGTGCTAATGTTGATATTGTCATATTGGATTCTGAACTGTTATCATTATTTCAAAGTCTGAGATGTTTGAAATTTAGTATCTGAAGTTATTTTCAGGTGGATATAACAATAGTTATCGGGTTTCTTTGTCTGACTAATTCTTTTCTGGTTAAATGTTCTTAACATAAATGTATTTTCTGCATCAACTATAACCAGGCCCGAGAAGAAGAAAGCAAAAACTAATTCTGACCGGACAAAGCAAGGGAAGACAGATGCTTCGCAAAAGAGGTGGATAGATTTTTATTAAACCTTGCTGTTATTCGGACCTATAATTTCTGAAAGTAAAATATTTAATTGGTTTTAGGGGCTCATCCAGCAAGTCAAAAGCTGCAGCCACAAAGTCTAGTCGGAAATCCAAGGATGAGGATAAATCTGAAAGCAAATCCAAAAGTGGTTCTAAGGCTAATAGCAAAGCAGAAAATGACAATGTTGGAAAAAGCAAGGATTCCACTGGTAAAGTTGGTGGTAAATTGGTTGATGCTGCTTCAAAACTTGCCAACAAATCCAAAAATGAGGAAAGTGCAACACCGAAATCTGGCAAGTCTAAGGAAGATAGCTCCAGCATGCTGAAGACTTCTGCCAAGAAGCAAGAGACCCCAACAACTTCAAAATTCAAGAATGAAACAATGAAGACTTCCTCAGCAAAAGGCAAACTTCCAAAAAGTGGTGGCAAATCAAATGTCAATGGTACCGGAAAGTCTAAATCTGGTTCATCAAAGGTCAAAGAAAGTGACGAAATGGAGGAAGACTCAGCTGAGTTGGCTAAATCACCTGAAAGCACAAAAGGGAAAACAACAAAGACACATGGAAGTGAAGCAAAGTCTGGAAAGAAGCGAAGGAGATGAGGTAAAAGTTGATGATTCTCTTGGACTGCACATTCCGTCTGCTGCTGATCTGTTTGCTCTGGTCCACTCTCCCCTTGCTTACACAGTTAGTAGAACCCCCTCTGGGATTTGTTACCTTTGATATTTTAACTTGGCTTGCGGGTAGCACTGTTGAGATCCACAGTCAGATTAGTTAAATTACAGTGGTTGGTAGGGTAAGGTAGTTCATTTTCTAATTCTTGTTGCCAGATGGAATTTATGTTTTAATTTGGGAATCCACAGTAGAATCCATTGGGTTAGCTTTTGTTGGAAAAGTTGTTTCATAGAGAATGTAATAGATTCAGTATCCTAGCCAGCTGTCATATAATTGCTTTTCCTTCACTCAATGTTGTAGCCACCTAATTCGGCCGTAGTGCTTCCGCTGTGTTTACTAGTATGATATGTTAAATGATGAAAGCAGTATAATTGCTGTTGCTGAGCCATTCTTCTTGCGGTTTGTTAATTATCCTTTTTTATTTAGAAGAAGATTTTCAAACTAACAACTTTTTCTGTGAATTAGAAAGTGGAGAGAACCGATGAGTTGAGTGTTTAATTTGATGAGGCAAATTTACTATAAGGGATTATTAGTGGCCTAAGCTGGCGCGATTCACTTGGAGGAAGGGGGATTGAAATTTGAAACAAAAGATAAAAGGGTGCTCTTCGTATAACCTGTAAAAGAGTGGGAGATAGATCAATGCTTCGGCCCACTAATCCTTGACACAGCAAAATCAAAAGACACGGTAAATATTGTATCAGAGTTATTTTATTGTATTTTGATTTTAAAGGTGCAAACAGAACGGAATCTGTTGTTATTAATCTATAATTCAATATAGAATCACATAAACATGTAGTTGCAGGATTATAATAAACTCGATCCTTCACGTGTCATGTTAAAAACACTGTTGAATTTTGCTGTTGCCGGTTTGAGCAAGGGCAGCTCATCTTGGGTCTGGCCCCGACGATATTAAGATGACTAGGTTAAATAGTACCAAGACAGACTTGGCCCATTCGGTACTAATACCACCACTGAAGATTAACTGTTCAGTTTGAATATTGAGGGTGTTGGGCCGAAAACTGAACTATATGTTATAAATATTAGGTCAGGGAAATTCTTTTTTTTTTTTTTTTTTTTGAGTGGTGAATATATTGAAAATTCTTAAATAACTAATGTTTTTTTAAAAATAAAAATAAAAATAAAAGAAATACATTGTCGTAATTTTTTTTATTAATTTAAATTGTTTAAAAATCAGTTTTAATAAGGTCATTACTCTTTGTTAGTTGACGTGAACTCATATTGTCTTAGACTAAAAGCAGATGTGTATAACATCTAAAAAACCAAAATCTGACAATTCTTGACTGTCGGTTTCCACTAAATTGTAAAGCTTATAATATATTTATATGTATGTATATATTATTGCATTGACTTTAGTCACTTCACATGACATCGATAAAGAGAACGTGCCCCATAAAATAAAGCCTGAAGTTTGATATATGCAACAACAAACAACAGCAAAAATAAATAAATAAAATAAAAAAAGCGCATTTCATCTCTCTAATGTGAAACTCGTCCTACAATCATCATTCTTGATAGTGTTTATGTGTATATGTGTGCGTGTGTGTATATATATATATATATATATGTCGTAGTCTTACTTTCGGTGGTTATTAACCATATCATCTTTCAACCTATATGTGCATACATTAATGCCCACTGAAATTAATTTCCCACTATGTAATAATATCTAGCCATCCATACTTTATATGTAGTAAATCTTCAAGTATTATTATGTTGTTATTATAAATAAATTTATTAAATTCAAATTATTTTTTATGTTGTAATTTTAATTCATTTAATCTTAAATAATTTGAAAATCTCAATACATATGGCCGTTTAATATTTATTTGATCTTAACTTGTTTGGAAGTCTAGGTACATCCTCTATTTATACAATTTTTAAATAAAAAAAATTAAATAACAAATTAGTAAATTAATCTCTAAAATTTAATTTTTAACGTTTTTTTTTATAATTACAATTTGATTCATGATATCTTCTTTTTATTTCAAGTACCTTGTTTTCTTCAATTTTCTTAGGAAAAAAAATTAAAATAATTAGATTGTGTTTGCATATTTTTTAAAAAATAATTCAAAAAATTAATTTAACTAAATAATTAAATTAAATTAATAGTAATATTAGACCTATTTTTATTACTGAATTTATTAATTAATAAAATTATTTTTTGAAGTATCCAAATATAATATAACGATAATAAAATGGAAATAAAGTTAGCATATTTAAAATTAACTTGTAATAAAAAATTATAAAAGATAAAAAAGTCAAAAATTAATTTAATAATTGATCTAAAATTAAATAATCTCAGCACAAGCCATAGAATCATATATTATATTTGCACGGCTAAAATTTAAGCTTGAAGCCCTAAGTAAGTTATAAGCTTTGTATCTTATTGTATTTGATTATTCATTATCTCGTATTTTAACCTTTTAAAATTTTTATTGATATTAATTTAACATTTATTACGTGGAATTTGATATATTTTGACGATTTCATTGAAAATATTAAAAATTATCCCACATGATCTTTTGGATGCAACTCCCTTTGTGATCTTTTGGCCTTGTGACTTTTGAATAAATCAATCCAAACAGAGTATAGCACCGAAAAATAAAATAAAATAAAAAAAAGGTGACATGGTGTTGAACACTAATTTTAACCAACGTGCATGTTTATTGAAAAAATAATTAATTGAAAAAGTCAGTAAAATAAATAATTATGCAATCAAAATTTCAAAAATAAATTTTTGTTTTGCAGTCTCCTTCTGCTGCTGCCGTTACATGGTCAAAAATGGCTGCAGAAATTGCAGCTGTCAAGTTTTTTATTTTCTTAAAAGAGAGAAAAAAAAAAAAAACAAAGGCCAAGAAAACACTTCATGGTATGGTTTTTATAATTCGTGAAAATATTTTTTAAAATTATTAGGGAATTTAAATAACTAGAATGATGAACAGAGTTGAGTAATTATATAATTCTAATTGAAAAGAAAGGACGATTAGTTGCATGATCATACTTTCATCACATCGCACAGCTTCGATCTAACAATAAATTTTGGTGCAATGATTTTGGGATTGGACAAGTGATTGGCCCTTTTGGATTTGTCTTTGGAAGGAGAACCTCACAAGATTACAAATATGTTAATTAATTTGGGTCAGATCATGTCCGTCAGGTAAGCCTATTTATCCCTCTTATATTAAAATATATAAAGAAATATTTTATAAAATTCATGCTTTATTGACTACATGCATGAATTAGCATTCCTAGGAAAAGAAAAAGGCATATGGTTTTATGTGTCCACTATGCCAACAATAAAGATAATAAAATAATCATCATTACTTATAGCTATTAAATTATTTTTAAATATTTATATTTTTTTATTAATTAAGTTACGTTAATTATAATATTACGATCGTACCAGTATTAACGTACCGAATTTTGTAACTTCACAGTTAAATATAATGCATAATCTTTTAGAGTTCTCGTATTACATTCATTTTTTACTTTTTAAAGTAGAAGATACCCAATTTTTTTTTTAATTTTATTTATAAAAACAAAATACAGAAAAATACATAACCTGACTTGAATTCATCTCTTAGAGAGAAACAAAAGAATATATTAACAATACTTTCTTATATCATAGTTTGATTGATTTAGATGATTAAAGACAAAATTATTTTTAATGAAAAAAATCTATTTATACGATAAGTGATTTGGTGCACATTAGACTAAATTTGTATATAAAGTTTTTTTAACTGATGTATGAGGATGTCTCAATCAACCAACTAGCTAGTTATTATGCTTCTAGAGGTGTGGGTAAAACTTCTACCTAATTGTCCATCCAAACTATTGGACTGAGTCTCACCTCGGTTAGATAATTGAAGTTTAACATAGATGCATAAGTTTGGGATATATTAGGGTTAGTTAGAACTAGTAACATCTTAAGAGATGATCAAGTATGGATCAAGTGCATCTTTGCCAAAAAAAAATGATAAAGTGGACTGAAAGACTACAAAATATTAGCTAATAAAAACGGTGATTGTGATTATCATTTTTAATTATTTAGTAAGATGTAAATATAATGGAAAAACTGAACTCATTTCCTTTAAATTTGTTAATAAAGATAGAAACTTATGGCTAATGCTTTAACTAAGTTGAGGTGAATATAGATGTTAATATCTCTGCATTGATATAATAAAGTAGTTAAGTCAGAGGGAATAAAAGAGGAATGAACAAGGACTAGTTACTGATAGTGAAAAAAGAGGGAGGAATTTAAGCTTATAATGGCAAAAGCTTTATCTAAACTTGGTAACAATTATTATTATCTTCTTAATGGTCTTTTAACTCATCTCTTGATTTAGTATTTAGTATAACGCAAGATAAGGCAAATAATTAAAAAGTGGTTAGAATAAACATTGAAGGGTGAAAATACCAAATTGAGTATATATTGAAATGACCATTAGAACAAGGTGGGACTATTGACGATCTTTACTAACTAATTTTCTAATGTTTTAGAATATTTTCTGCCAACCTTGCAAAAATAGTTGGTATGGGTGTATGCTACAAAGGTGTAAGGGTTAAGCAAATTGAAAACCTATTTAAAATTAAGGTTGTTGTATAAAGGTAAAGGAAGTGGAAAAATTTTGGAATATCTTGGTTTTTAATGGGGTATATAGAGGTAAAACTTACACCGGGTCTATAAAGAGAATTTTTTTTTCTTTGGGATTATAAAGGTTAGGTATCATTTTTCTCACGAAGACTAGTAAGGTCTTCAATTGTTCAAGTGGGTGACTGGTGGAAGGTTTGAGTGGGTAGGATATGAAATACGTGGGTTGGGTTGGACACATATAATAGTAGGTGGACAATGGTATAAGTGATCAAGGTGACTGTTTTATTTTGGTCTTTTAACAGGTGTCTTGTGGATGGTGTTGGAGTAATGTATAACCATATTTTAAAGTATGAGGACACCTTTAATTCCCATGTCTATTTGGCTTTGTCTTCACTAAGTTCTTTCAACATCATGTAGTTAATTACTTTACTGCTATAAACACAATTGAACTGACCTATACATTCTTTCTCCCATTTATTGATCAAACACTTTGTCCATCTAAATTTAATTAAGGTTCAATTTCAGCTTTATGGCATATTTTGACTATGCTTTCAAGATATTGTGAGCTACTTGAACAAATATATGCTCTTATGATACACTTTCAACGTGTGATTTGAGATGGTTTGACATTGACCACAAGTAAATGAATATCGACCACAAATTAAAGGGCATGAATTATGATCCTTAGTACAAATGTGGTTAGTTACTTGGTGAACTTTGATTTTTGCTTGGTGATGGACTATCTTATCACACTATCTTCAAACACATTAATGTAATGCTCATTGAATATCATATAATGTACTTGATGATGGCCTTAGCTTGTTTTACATTAATTTATCATTGAAGTTATATTTAGATGTACAATTTTTTGATGTCTGCATATCGTGGTCGCATATTTAATTACTCTCTCATAATTAACAAAGATGTTTTATTTAAAAAATCAATAAGAACTGAAATATTAGCCTTCAATAAGTTTTTTACAATTGAATTTATCTAAGATAAATAATAAATTACAACCTCAGTATTATTCTTACATAACACTTTACGAAATATTTATGAGAAGATAGACTTGTAATAGAATAAAGAGTCACACATTTTTTTATTTATTTTATTTTTATTTTTAAATATAGTAATTTTCTAGCTACCTTTGTGACGGCAAACTTTGCTATTTCTAATGCTAAGTAGAAAAATTAAGCATTAGTTGTTGTCACTTACTTTGGCGAATGTTTGGATGGAAGGAAATGGAGGAGAATTTATGGGAATAATAAACTAATATATATATATATATATATTTCCATATTTGAAAATTATAATTAATGTAAAAAAAATTAAAATTAGTCACGTAATGACATTAAATTACCCGGCATAGATTTGTAATACTATAAGCTTTTTGGTAGGAGCGGAAAAATTACTAGTCGAGTTTTTTTGTATTTTGTTTTTTGCTTCAGCGAAGACAAAATCTACACATGAAACCAAGGAGATTTATTATTTTTAACTCAAATATTAAAGTAATGAAGTTGATAGTGGGTATACAATCCAGATAAATGCATACATATATATTGGCTTTTGGGGCAACTGAAAGTTTCTAATTATTACAAAAATTAATGACAGAGCTACCTATTACAGCTAAAAATGAATATATATATATATATATATTATATATATATGTATACAGACTGCAATCCCACGCTTACTCCACTTGCCAAGATTCCTAGACAAGGCCTCCCAGTGACATGGAACGTGAGAATATGAGACATTCAATTATAGGGACTCTTGTCTGCATTGCATTACAACATTTAATTTATATTTTGATGTTACAATATTATATACTTACACACACACACACACATATATAATCTCAAAATATATGTATACACAAAATATACGTATATACACACACACACACATGAATTGTTCCAGTGGAAAACTAGGGTTTCTCCCCGTACAAACATGCGCGCACCATTTCATTAGTACAAACTATGTTCTTAATAAACATCTACATACATATTATTACGATGTATAAATTAGATGAAATATATTTAAATTAAATATATTCCCATTAGGGTTTTCATGTAAGATAGTTCAATATTATTTAATTCATAGAGGCTCAATTATTTTATTAATATTATTTAATTCATAGGGTTTTCATGAAATTTATGGGTGGTCCAAAATTGAAGGCCTCAACCCTAAAATTGCGAGCTCTGGAGTATTTTTTAAATGAGAAAAGAACAAGTTAGATGTGTGGGGACATTTGGGACTTTAAAGGCGTGGTCTCTTCTCCCTATAAATTCACAATTTTCTACACTTCCATTTAGATCTGTTGATTTTTTTTTTTTTTTTTTTTGAATTCGAAGTAAATTTACACTTGAATTATTAATGTATAAGAAAAAAAGTTTGATTATATTCAATTAAATTTTATAATTAATACAATTTTTTATTATATTCAATTTTGAATTGCTTAAAAAATTATTAAATTCCCCAAATTTCTTTAAGTCGGGATGAGAAGGTCACTTCGAAATACCAAAAAAAAAAAAAAAGGAAAAGAAAAATACATAGAATTATGGAATATTTGAGTTCTGAACATATTTAAATAATATCTAATATAACAAAAATATTAAACATTTTTGTTTTGTCTGTATTTGTTTTGTGCAACAAATAATCAAATTCATTATATATTACTCAATTATATTTACTATACAAAATAATTCTACAAGACTGGTAAGCTTGAACTAATCACAGACTTACCCATCTTTTTTTAAAAAAAAAAAAAATTTTTTTGTATCAATTTTTTATTTTTAAAAAATAAGACTAGTTTTATTGGAGTGTTAATAATAAATACAATATCACCACGTAGAACTCAGATAATTTCAAAAAAAGAAAAAAAAAAAAAAGAAAGAAAGAAAAACCAAAACAAAAAGCTAATAATATTACACATAAAAACATGAAAAAAGTTGTTCAAGAAAAACGCACAGTAAAACAAACTAATGGCTAAGTCTAACTTATAACAAGTAATTTGAAACATTTGCTTAGGGTTGCCCCAAAGCTTGGCTTCATTGAGTGTCATGGGAGATTTACCTACCCCATATCTTTCAAACATTCTTTTAGTAATATAATTCCATATAATTGATGAAACACTTCAAATTCAGAGTGGGTTTAGATGTGCACTCTAGTTGATATTGTTTTTGTCATTAAAACCATCATGCAGTAAGAATATGGTTGTAAGATGTATTCTTGTCATGCACAAAGACTAAAAAAACTAATTTCCCAAAATATTAAACTATATCAAAGAACTAATATCTTACATTAAAAGTTTTGAAGTTGACTACAAATATCTGATTCTTACTAAATCACAATCATTCACCTTGCACAGACCATTAATTAAACAAGCAGTCAAGTCGAGGGACATACCAACTATTCCAATCAAACCTACATTGTCTTTTTACTGAATAGAAATTGAGCTAGAGAAAAGAGCTTATATAATAAGAAAAAAAGGTTTAAACTACATTGAAAATAACTATGAGCATATGGTCAAAGTATTTTTTATTATAAAACTTCAATTGATGTCAAATAGGGATGCCATGCTTCATTATTTGTGGGCCGTACTAGGACTTAATACCAGTAAAGCGAAAGCTCTTTCCATAAATTTTGATATATACATAGAACAAAATCATAGTGTTTTAGTTGAAAATCAAGAATATCTTTCAAATAACTCTGACATATATAAAAAACATTTTCTATGTGTATTGTTGGCCCGTTCTTTAATCAATTAGTTTGTGAAACTTTTACCATACTTCATGTCTTTAGATATCTTTTGTTAAGTGATTTAGATTCTGGTTATACCATTGCTAAGTTGTGTTGGTTGAGTGACACTACAAAGTTACGTAACGACCCCGAAAATCCAAAAGGAAATATATAATAATTTAAGTGCGAAAGTGAAATAAAAGGTTAAGATTTACACCCCTTACACAATGACTTAAAATTATTAAATAAACATTTCGAAATGAATCTTCTAAAAGAAATACGAGAAATACGAAAGATAATGGAAAATAGAAAGTATCTACAATCTACTCACAATCTTCATGCGGATCGGACTCTGGAAACAGGTCCTCTTGATCTGAAATGGTTAGATAAGGGATGAGCTACACTAGACCAGTAAGAATATTACACTATAACAGTAGCACAAAAGCAAATGTTGGTAGAAAATCAAACAACTAAAGGAACATTAAAGTTAGTGTCCGTTACCAAATCAAACATAATTACATAAACAAATGACATGCTCTGGTATGTAATCATATTTTAAATATTAAATCACACAGTGGTCAAGTAGACAGTAATATATGCATTAAAATCATAAAATAGATAAATCAGATGCCATCATACTTTTAAAC
>NW_019014565.1:318105-328320 GCF_000150535.2 Carica papaya
TTGAAAATGATATATGTATTGAATGAGAATTTAAATTCATCTTCAATGGCTGAATAAGAAAATTGGCCTTCTAAGAAACTTAAGCATCAAATTCAAAAGGTTGATGTTAATATTCTGACCGATTTACAAGGCTTACTTTTTCTTTTCTTTTTCTTTTTGGAGAGAAAGAAGAAAAAACATATATTTTAATGTATCATTTTGGGTTTGGGCGTCTAAAATGTGTGTTTTGTGTGTGTGAAAGAGAGAAAGAGACTCACATCAACATCGGACAAGTGACCTGCCATTATCCTCAAAGGTTGTATTCTATCCATAGACCAAATCCTTGCTGTTCGGTCATGAGAACAGCTAGCAAAATAATGCCCCACAGGACTAAACTGCACCATGAATAAGAACATACCAACAATTCTGCTCCAACGGGACAAGGGAAACACTTTAAAATAAACAACTGAAAACAATTTGAATCATTGTACCTGAACATCCCAAACAGGATAATTATGACCCTTGTAGCAAACAAGATTTGCATTCAGTTTTGTACTCCATAACCGAACTGCAGAAAAGAATGTGGGAGACTTTACACTAACAAATACATCTTAATTCTATGATACAAATATTATTCATATATGCAAGGAAAAACAAAAGAGGGATATAGCCAGTAATGCATAGGCCAGACTAGAGCATACTTGTTGTGTCTGCTGAAGAAGAAAGCACAAAGTCTCCAAGAGGACTAAAAGTGGCTGAATAAACAGGTCCCGAATGACCCTGGAAGAGTGTATATGATCTTTTTCCACCACTTGGCCCTATCACATGTTCATTAGTACTATCGTTTTCACCCTGCAAAACAGCTGGCACCCGCACCACATGAACATTTTTGTATATTGAAAATGAAGCAAATAAACTTCAATATGATTACAGGTAAGGGATTCCCAATTATTTTTGTAATAAATAAATTGGACTTGGAAGAATTATAGAAAGAGATGACTTTACAACACCCATAACGGGATACAAAATTGGAAATATACATCGGAGACATACATATGATAACCCAGTTTTTACATAGATAGACTTACAACTGTAAGCTTTCTGCCCAAGCTTTGCCATGTCCCAAACCTAACGTGTAAATTTGAAGTTAGCAACGAACATACATCAAATTTATATTAAAAAATTACAAGATGGGATACCTTAAGCGACGAGTCTGCAAAGCCACCAGCAACCAAAGATCCATCATGAGATATTGAGGAACAGTTCAAACTGGGAAGTAAAAGCAAAATGATAAGCAACCAATCAGAACGTAAAAATTATTTTCTCAAAATAAAAAACCTTCATCAGTAAAGTTACCCATTATGAGTGTTGATAAATGTATAAAAGCTGATAGAAGGCAGCGCAATACTGCTCAACTGCACACGGTTTCTTAAATCTTCAAGAATGGACTGTTCCACCTCTGTTGATCTGAAGCAATGAGGTTAATCAATAGCATGCAGCAGATTTCAGTATTTTGAAAATTGATAACCAAATTCATCTAAAAGTCCTTGTGCACAAATTAGGTATATAAGCAATAATGAGATAATTAATTGCTGCTCTAGACTCTAGAATCTATTGTGCAAATTCTCAAGTGCAGTTACATAACCGGCTAAGAAGTATCATGATAACAGGAAGAGGAACCCACAAGCTTCTAATCAAAGTAGTAGTGCTAGGGTAAAAGGCAAGATCAATACTCATGCAATAGTTGGTTCCAGGTTTAATAGATTACATGCCAATTCTATTTTATTAACAATCTGCAAATGCTTAGAAGGCATATCCTGGCAGAAGAAGCATATACACAGAAAACAAAACAAGAATTCTTCAACATACATTATGGGCAAAGTAAGCTCTGGCTTGACTCGTGGTGCCATAGACTGAGTGTTGGCATCCTGACGCACAGCTTTAGCAGTTGCATTAGCAGCTTTATCCTTTTTTAACTTTTTCGTTGAAGTACCTTGCTTCCCACTTTCTACTGGTCTTTTCTGGAACCAATCAATGCAGTGGTACACATGTATGAAAATTGTAAACTAAAGTCAGTCATGTACAATAATATGAAAAAAGAATGTTGGCATAATAAATGCAATCAACAATAGGTACAATTGGATGCCAAACTCACCTTACTCTCATCCAAGTCTCCCTCTTTGTTCTCTCCGTCCGGCTTTTCAGAATCTGAAAGCAAACCCCCTGCCTTGTCTAAGCGATCTTCTATAGAGTCTTCAAGCAGCTGTGACAAAAATTATAGTTAGGTTTCATTTCAAACAGCTGTTGAACTAAGGACATATCCACCCAGCAATTACAGACCCACATTATTGCAAGGCTTCATAAGGAGTGAACTTCAAGTGCTAATTTTCAATAACTCCATTAGAAAGAAACCTCTAATGACAAATTGATAACACATGATGACTCAAAACAGTTATGGTGAATACAGGCACCGGCTAGGACATGAAGGCAGTCCAACCTTATTAGATAAGACTTGGTTGGCATGACATGAGAGAAACACAAATAAATTTTTCATATTTTATGGATACCTCATATAAATGTAGGATTTCGAAATATTGCAACCAATTTTGGTTTCACAACTGAAAAAAAATCACTCTATATACATTTGATATGAAAACATAACAATGCTTTCTTTCTACAGAGACTTGCAACCATATCTTACTTCGATGTCCTCAAGCGTCATAGTTAAAGAGCATGGTATATGGGATTTTGGGTGTCAGCTGGGCAATGTCAGGTAGTGTAAGGGATGAGATATGGACATGGAAAGGGGTGAGTGGTGTCTCATTCCTCATACAATTTTTTGGGTGGTGGGGAAAAAGAAACAAAAGGGTTTTTTGATAGGGGTAGGGATAGATGGTATCAAATTTTGAGTTGTTTGGTTACCAGTAACTATTCGTACTCGATGAAGGATTTTGGTAACCTTATCGAAGTTTTAGTTGATGTGTAAAATATCTTTTGCGTATGAGTTGGTACTCCTTTGGTGCTTGTAATTAATGAATATACATTATACTTTTTATCTCAAAAAAATAATAAAGCTCTGCTTTAAACAAAAGAACAGATCTTGCATCAAAAGCAACAATTGTCCATGGTAATAGTTTAACATATAAAAACATGATTATTTATCAACAATTTCACGAAGCATCCAAGTTTCTTCGAAAGTCAATGTTGAGTTTGCAGCTCCCATTCAGAGAGAATATTGTCCAAAATGACCTTCAAGCAAGAACAGGTTTTGAATTATTCATGTTTAATCTCAGCTTCATTTTGTGCGTACATCAGGGCTGTGGATTTTTTAATTTTTATCCTCAATTAACGAGATAAATTATAAAGGAAAAACCTTAGCTTTAAGAGAGAATTTTTCCAGTGTAGGTGGCTTTGTGGAAGCAAGTGCAATGCCAAACCATGAAAAACTGTGCTCTTTTTTTAATTTTCGCACTTAGTTTAACCTATAAGTATGGTGTCCGAGTATGTTCACTAACAACACCTAACCAAGTAGCATATGATAACATGAACCCATATTATTTTCCAGAAAATCTTGTATCAATTCAGAGATGATGGAAGAAAATAATATATATTTGCATAAATTCCAGTGACACTTCTGCATTGAGGACATTATCTATGCAACACCAAATAGAAATTAATTTCAAACACCTCCTTGAAACCATACCCCCCAATGTACTTCTTTTTGATTTATCTGTGTAGCTGCATCCTGACAACCTCCTGTAAGCGTTATAGCCTCAGCATCATCAGAAAGAGAGCTCGGCTGTCCAGGGGAAACTGCCAAGAAAAATAGTCAGATGTACCAAACATGCATCAGCATCAACAATCTTATCAAACTCATATATAAAACATGGGATTGTATTGAAAAGTGAGCTTACCTTGGAAGTTAATACGTTCATTGATAGTACCAAGCATTAAAATGGAATGCGTTCTGTGTAAAAATTGCAGCAGAAGTTCATAGGAGTACTGGCACATTTGTGGGCAACCAGATATCAGCAATTTACATGAATTGATAAATATAATGCCACCATATTGAAATGTTAACCATCAAGCAGCTGTGAACAGAAACAGTAAATGGGGAAAATCACCTACAATATCTATCACACACACTAGTAAATATTAAAAACCGCCTGGCGGACCAGGAAATTACCTGACATATTTTGATGTTAACTTTGCTTTGCCTTAGAGTACGAGCAAATTCCATTTCCTATTAAGTACATATCCATCAGATTTTTTAGGATGACAATTTTAAGATATTACATCTGAAATGAAGATTTAGGGTGCTAACTAACCTCAAGATGATGTGGAGAAAGAACACCTTCCAACTTCTGAAGATCTCTGAGATGCATCATGTTATGATCTTCTCGAAAGTTATTGAAGAAGTTTCTAGCTGTAGATATCGAGCATAGTCATACAAGAGTTACATATAAAATTTGCCAAGCAGTGACCTCATAAAGTTGCAACTCTAAGGCAAACCTTCTTGCAAATGCCCTTTTGCCACCAGATCCATGAAACAGTGAACAAAAACCGGATAGAGCACACGAAGCAACTCATGCTGCACAATGCAAAAGACAAGTCATGCAACTAAAGCATGAGTTAGTGCAGCAATGATTCTAAAAGGAAAAATTTAAGGAACAAGTTCTATCATCAGTCACCTTGTACAGATCTAATAATCCATAGGTCCATGCCCTCAGTTTGCTATATCCATCCTGGTACCGTCCTGGATCATCCTCTGATCTGAAAAGCAATAATCATTCAAGATGGCCACCTTACTCAGTCCCTATAAGTTCAATGTACTGTATCTAATTTGGTTCTTTTATACCCAATTCATAAGTTCTTTGAGAAATGAATGTCTGTACGAATAATCTGGGTGAGGCGGGCAATTTTTCACATGACTCATTTAGTAAACACACTCGGATGCAAATTACTGACAAAAAATAGGTAACAAGAAGATCCATATCTATTTAGGACGAAAATGCATATGAGCCATTCAAAAGCAGGATCCCTGTTATAAACCCCTTTTGCCACCACTGCAGACCAATGGATACCAAAAGCAGAAGTGATTTCACAAAACATTTCGTAGAAAAAAGTGAGCACCGCCATAGTGTAATTAACTGATAATAACCAAAGTAAGAAGAGCTGTGAAAGGTAACCAGTAAGAAAAATACATAGTCTGCTCAACCACTGGTTGGCGGCAAAGAGAATAAAGACATAATATAGGCTACAAAGTGCAATCAGAAAATATACAACACTTCACCTACGCTTCATAACTACAAAACAGCAAGTTCGAGTGTCTACGGCAGAATTTCCATGCTTATTATGGGGCATGCCATGGAAGTCACCAACGATATAATTGGAAAGTGGATAATTCAACAATCACAATGAATTTGTTCGCTTAACAAGATGATTTTATGTGCATGCCATAATGGGGTCGAATATTAATGTAGTCTTCTCTCCAATTTTTAAAATGTCACGAGGCACAACAGTAATCGATAGTAAGAAACCCTAAGGTGCGGAAATTCCATAAGAAGATAAATAGAATTCAAATCGACTCCAACTCTCTCAAAACTGAAGCGCATGGACCCGTGAGCATCAAAACGATATTGCAGTTGAAAGAAGAGAATAATTACTTGGAGAAGGAGCGAAAAAACTTGGAGAGCTCAGGATCGTTCTGAAAATCGATGGACTTGTGGCTGCTGCTGTTGTTTTGTTGAAGATCCTCTTCGAGGCCCTTGGCAGCAAGCTTGAAACCCTTCTTCCTCAGGTACGCCAACACGAATTCGTCTAACTGCTCGCCCTCCATTTTCGCTTCCTTCTCAAACCCTCTCTACACTTCCTCTTCTTCCTATATGTTTTACTCTGCTACATTTGCCAGCAAATCGCCTCGCCCTCGCTCTTTCTCCCGCTTGCTACCGTCGTCGTCGTCTAGGGATTTTGTATAGCAAACTGACGAGCCCAGAGAAGGGGAAAACCCTTTGAGGCTGTGAACTTGTAATGGACTGAGGCCCATGGACTGACCTTGAAACGTTGGGCGAGCAGTACATAAAGGAATAGTGTGGGGCCCAAAGTAACCGACCCATTTTTGTTTTATGGGTAGATAAAACAAGTCCGGATTACAAAATGGGCTATGAAACTAATTTGAGTTTTTAACATAAAATAATGTAATTACTTTCTTGAACATTAACGTGATATGATATTTTAATATTATTTATATATTTTTTATGTTTTTAATAAATTAAGAAAATACTATAACATTGATTTGTAAATTCATATTTAGTTTATTTTTTTTTTTAAAAATGTAATTTTTATGAAGATTGAAAAAAGTTTAGAATCTCCTGTGTTAATATTTTTTATTATTTGAATAAATATTTTCGTGATATTTTAATTGAAGTATCTATAATGTTATAAATAATTTATATAAAAACAATGAACTTGTTTCAATCATAGCCACCTTTGTAATTAAAAAATATAAAAATTTCAATTGACAGCTAATGGGTTTTTGTCCATTACTATTTTAGACAGTCCATTTAACAACGTTAATGTTAATGACTGTATCAAATAAATTTAAATTTTACAGTAAATAAATTTATTCCAAAACTTTTATATTTAGATTAGATCTTTATCCCTATTACACCCGGTTATAATTTTAAAATTTTCTTTACGTGATATAGATAATTATATTTTTATATTTTAAATTTTAAATAAATAATATTTAGTACCCATATAATTGTATTATTTATATATTTTATTTAAAAGAATAAGAGAAATGAAATGTATCATTTTTTTGTTTAATTATATATATATATATATATTGATTTGACTCTCACAAATCTGTTTGTACTTTCCAAACTAATAATTTGTTTGTGTGTTGTACAATTGACACTTGCCTCACGGGTCGCAAATTGACCGAAACTTATTGGACTCACGAGAGCTACAAGCCAGCTAACCACGCGGCCCGCTCAGTGACTGGATTAGGTCATGATAGCAGACGTAATTGCCTTTCCTTTGGAAATATTTGTTTTATGTTCTTTTAAAAAATTATTGAACCTTTAGAATAATTTTCTTTTTGTTAATCTACTATTTTTAATATTTAACTACCTAAAATTTTAAATATAAATGAATAAACACATGTTACCAAGTTTTTTAAATACTCCACTTATATAATAAAAAAAGGATTTCTCCAAAATTAAATATGAAAAAAAAGACCTCCATTGAGGAACACCGATCATCATATAACTTAATTGTTACGGAAGACCAATCATCATACAATTTACAACTATAAATGACCACCCCGAAGGCACAAGCCTCTATAATCAAGGTAATCCATATGCAAGGGTAGAAGATATTACTTATAATCTTTTTATTTTGTTCCCATAGGTCGGTATAGAAAACTATATTATTGGAAGATGTAATCATTGTAAAAGAGTAGTTAAACAACAAACTTGATGTTTAACTAAAACAAACTCTTAATATTGCATGAAGCAGTTGACAATGAGGAGTATGATTAAAGCTCTTATATATATACACATCCGAACCGTTTAACAATTTACACTAATTGTTAAACTATTTAATAAGAAAGTGAGCTTTCAATATTTGAGCAAAAACTACGTAAGCTACGATAAATATCATGCATCTTCCAACTTATTAATTTTGCTAGTGATTTTTATTTGGTATGGAGGACCCTGGATTAACATAACTCTACCTCATTGCAAGGCCATGAAGTCTTAATTTTGACTTCGAAGAAGTACTCATCAACCAATTTATTAAGCTAAGTATAGAATATTTTGTTAAATATTTTTTTAAAAATAGACTGAGTCTTGAATTTGGTTGTGTCTTAATAATCGGTACTACAACTTCATTGATTGCCCGCGGGAGGTTTGTAAGGATATATGTCGAGCTAAACATATTAAAGCCCCTCCTATAAAATTTGGAATACATAAATGACCCTTCAAAGTTGAATATGAGGGAATCCATCTTATTTGTTTTCCCAGCGGTTCATACGGGCACGTTGTTGAGGCCTTACCCCTATCGACTTTTGTTTTTAGTGCAAGTAAGTTAGATGATGCTCAGACAATCCTAGTGGGCTTACTTAGGAGATCAAGAATATGGAGCATATTTCTTTTTGAAAAGACATCTAGGTCCACAACAAACCTTTGCTCTTGTACCTAAGATCCTCCATCTTATTCCATTATCTTAAGAGAAATGATGCCTCCTATAAAATCTAGTGGTTCATGGTGTTGGTTAGAGTTTGATGATATTTTGCCCTTAAAAGTTTACTAGGATATTGTCAATACTAGATTTAGTCTTGAGGAGAACACTGTTGACAAACTGATTTGGGCTAACTCAAAATATTAGAACATGTTTATTAAATTGACTTATTTCTTCCTTGTCAACCCATTTGAGAGCTTATCCAATGAGATTTGAAAAAAGATTTATACTTTATATATGTCTGAGTATGTTAGAAATTTCGTATGACTTCTCACTTCCAATCGTCTTTTGACAAACACAAAATAGAGGTAGCGTCATATTATCAATAACATGTGTCTTAGATGCAACAGGTATAATGAGAGTTTTTGATATGCTATTCGGGATTGCACCATATTTAAACACGTTTGGCTTGATTTAATCTATAATAATTTTACTAATCAATTTTTTTTTTTTTATTGGTGGATCAAGTCAAATCTTTATAATATCATCAATACCCATGAGATTGCCAGCTCGAAAGTCATTTTTCTAATTATGGCTTGGATTCTTTGGAAGAAAATGAATAAATTTATCCATGACGAGGATCACTACACTAAGACTCCTTATGGCATAAGTATTATATGTACTGCCTTAGAGTTTCAAGATGGTTACATTGTTTGTGGCCCTTAAGGCAATGTAATTGTGCGACCTCATTAGAGAACCCCATGGTNNGATGCTTGGATCACATAAGCTTCCGGTGTCTTAGAGAGGCTCAAGATCGCTTGGGCATCAAACGTCAGAAAACTCATCATCGAGCTTGCTCTTTATGCATGTTCCAGTTACTTCAATACCTAATTAACCCTTAACTTCATTGTCGTACAACTGTGAATTAGATATATGATTTACTTAATAAACTTTAGGAAATTCAAGTTTCTCATAGCTATTATTTAATATTTGTATGAATCGTCTTGCCTCCTTAGCCTATCACACCCTATTTGGAATCATCTACCTTGTTGAAGCACCTGTTTACCTATAAAGATATCTATTCCTCAATAATTGTGATACAACTTAGGCCCAACTAATAAGGTATAAATTATACATTTTTTTTTTCTTCTCTCTTTGTAATGGAAAAAAAAAAAAGAAAAATAATTTCTCAAGTGATATGCATATATTTATATGAGCAGATATAGGTGCATATTGTACCATTAATCATTCATTAAAATTAATTTGAAATTTCATGTAATTATTTTAGATGTCACACGATTATTTTTTGTCTAATTTTTATTTAAAATTTAATTAATTGTTAAAATTATTTTAGTATTTTTATATTTATAATTAGTTTCTTTGTACTATAAATTTCTCAATTATCTAACGTTAATCACAATTTTGTTAGATTTTGTCGATTTTTATTATAGTAATATTCAATTTATATATTTTAATTATTTGATATAAAAAAATATTTATAAGTTCATGTATATATATATATATATATATAGAGTAGGCAATTGAACTAACTCCACCATTACTTTCAGTTCTAATATAAAACATAAACATGGGTAATGCTTCTGATATATTCAAAAATTGAGACCACACATGTGGTAACCAAGTGAAGAATATTTGAGAATTGAGCGGACAACACCTAATGACAAAGTTAGAGAGAGATATGACAATCAAAGTAATGTTTGGTTGCTGTGTATACGTTTTCAAAATATTTTGATAAAAACTAAAGATAAAATACATTTTTTATTAGCTTTAAACATAAAAATTCTAAATATATTAGTTAAAAATATGCTCATGCTTTTAATAGTTTGCTTCACAATATTTTTAAGCATTACTTTCTCAAATCATGTCACAGTTTTTTTTATTAAAACTATTATAATTATCAGTGACGGCAATTGAACAGTACCTTGAGACACCAAATAAGCATTTTGTGAACGCGACACGTGTCCACAACCCAACAGGTATTGATTGGACCCACAGGTTCCACCTAAAAGCCCAAACAAAAAACGACGACGC
>NW_019014565.1:339736-353842 GCF_000150535.2 Carica papaya
TTATTATTGATAAAAGAATTTGTTGTAAACTATGCTCCGTTGGTCTTTTTGTGTTTTCTACCCACCTTTACCTCTGTGACGGTGAGATAGTGTGATGTCCTTACTGGGCTGGTGTAGCTCATTCCTTATTTAATCATTTCAGATCAGGAAGACATTGTTCCCGAGCCCGTTCCGCAGGAAGACGGCGAAGGGGACACCTGAAGACTCCGTAGTCATATTTATAGCTTTTATTTTCAAGTTTCTCTTTTAGTTAGTTTGTTCTTTTATACTTTGAGCACGTTTTTGGTTTTAGTGTAAGGGATGTTTAATCAAAATTTTTATTACGCTTTCGCATTTGACCTTTTCAATACACATATTTCATTTTAAAATTCCGGGGCCGTTACATATTCACATCATTCACCAGCCACTAATCACATGCCACCAACTCATTCTATATTTACAGAACAATAGAGTGATAAGTACACAAGCAGTATAGATTAACATTAAGGGAGACATGATCAAGAAATTTATTGCAAACCAATCAACAGATGAGGACAACAAGGGTAGATAAACTAGATAAACGAGAAAGCAATTAAAATTAATAAATTAAAGCATACGATGTAACAGTAAGCATTTTAGATAGTATAGGAGAAAATAAACAATGAAGCTAGGAAAAATATAAACTGATCGGTTCTGACTTCACTAGTAATCTGTAATTAATTTAGAAATTTCGATCTTTTTACAAAACACACTGTTTATTGATTATTAGACTTTAATTTACCATAACGGAAGAAAAGGGTGAAGGATTCGTATCCTGGATCGGTGTTCAAAATACTGTTCTTTTTACTGCGGCCTCTAGCGGTTCCCGGGTTTCTTTAGTTTTTTCTACATAAATCAAAAATACGCATCATGTATCCAAAAATTGTAGCGGCTTCGGAAATAAAAAGGAAATGTATATATTTATTCTAAGTGCGGAAGCGAAATAAAATAGATTATGATTAACATCCCTTACACAATAATCAAAATGAATTAACGTATGAAAGAATAAACTAACTTAAAGGAAATACTATGAATGAATGCTATAAGGAAAACTAATAAATTCTTTGGCTTCTACTCGCCGTCTTCCTGCAGAACGGGCTCGAGAACCAAGTCCTCCTAATCTAAAATGGTTAAGTAAGGAATGAACTATACTAGCCCAGTAAAGACATCACACTATCTCACTGTCACAGAAGTAAAGGTTGATAGAAAACAAAAAACGACCAATGGAGCATAATTTATAACAAACTCATTTATCAATAATAAAAATATTTACTGTCCACTTACCTCAGTGAGATTCATGAAAACAACTTATGAGAAGCAATAACATCATAAGATCATGCACACTCTATAACATAACACATATCATACTTTTGTATTTCAATCATCAAGCAACAAATTTTTTCTTTTATCAGCCTTCTAGTATCCATAGGGATCCATAGGGGGTCCCCGCTACACATGAACCATTCATATTAATAACTTAATTCTAGGGTCGTCCCCATACCTTGTCCAGTATGAGGGTGAAACGGGCCGTCCCCATACCCCGTCTGGTATGGGCGCCAAAACACATAAAGTCTCCATACCCCGTCCGATATGAGAGACCACGTTCCCGGTAGGGTTCCTTATGGATCCAGTCTATCCACCATCTCCCAGGATATCCAGTCAGGCTGTCGACATTATCCATTTATCAATTCACATACCTTTTTCCATTCTTTTCTTAATCTCAATTATCCAATCAAACATAAACACGTAAACTAGTAATGGACACCAAACAAGGCAACACAGCATCGGGTTCACAATAATTCAAACCATAATAAATAAAACCGTGATTCATGCATGTAAAAGCATAGAATAAACACATCATGCACCATACTGCATTTAAATCTGTAAAATAAATCACACAACACCTGACCGAAAAATACATCAAATTCAGGCTCCATTAGCAACCTTAATTAATTATACATATCTATTAATTCATAAATATCGTTTTATCATTTATTAAGCTTTAATGCCGTAATAGAAAATAGGGTGAGAGATCCTTACTTGTTTTGGAGTCTGAAATCGGGTTCTCACTACGCCTATGGGCAGTCCCTAGATTCGCTGAATTTTTTTTTTCGGAAACTGAAACACACTTCCGGTACCTGCACATGTCCCCAAAAAACTCCAAATCAGACGTAGGGCCCTTTTGGGCAATTTCAGAATTACGGCACGGCGGCGGCGATCCGCCTCGGGTTGGCCGTTTCTGGCCGTTTTTGGCTAGATTCGACCAAACTTGCATTGGTTCCTGTGATAAAACACCCCTAGGGCCCTCGGTGGGCCAAAAAATTACAAAAAACTGAGACTTACCGACGACGTGGCTCTCGGGTGCGGCAGCTTCTCCGATGCGAGTTGCGGTTTGGTGTTTTACTCTGGTCAATCTGTAGAGAAAAGGATGGTGGTCACGGTAGTATAAAAATTACATCAAACGAAAACTAGGAAGGGCCTCATCGGAGGCAAAAATCGAGAAAACTTGCGGTAGCGCTGCTGGACTTCGGCGGTATTTTCTGGCCAATTGGTCGGTGGTTTGTCTCCGATTTGGGCACAGGGAGGTTCAGCATCGAAAAAGGAGCCAAGGAGAGAAATTTTACCTCGTTTGGTGGCCGAAAAATCCTCCGGTGCGGTGGCGGGTGGCGGCGGCCGGTTCTCCGGCAAGAGTTCTAGCGGCTAGGGTTTTGGGTTTGATGTGGATGCGATTATTTATAACCCTCCCCTTTTAATCTGAGCCATCCTTCATGATTTAATCTGGGTCGTCCGATCGCGATTAAATTAGAAATAAGTCTGAGTCGTCCATCGTGATGCGATCTGGGCCGTCCGTGCGTGATCAAATCTGGACCGTCCGCACGTGTGAGATCTGGGCCGTCCGTGCGCGCAAGAACGGATCTGGGCCGTCCGATTGCGCGCACGCAGATCGCCCACGGGTCTCCGTCCTGCGTGGCTTCCTGCGTCAGCGTCCCTACCACGCGGCGTGTCCTGGTTGGCCGGGGCTGCTGACGCGACTTGCTGACATGGTGCTATTTTTTTAAATTACGTTTTGACATCTGGTTTTCGATTTTTTTTTAAAAAACACCCCCAGAATCCAAAATTTCACATTTTTTTCCCAAATTCAATTTCAATTAAATCCCAAAAATAATTTTACCCCATTTTATTTTTATTATTATTTTTATTTCTATTAAATTAAATAAAATAAAATAAACAAAATTCCAAATTAAATTAAAATAAAATAAAAATAAAAATAAAATAAATAAAAGAAAAATCTTTGGGTGTTACAACTCTCCCCCCCTTAAAGAAATTTGGTCCCCCAAATTTGCCTCTTACTCTTGGTCGAATAAATGGGGATATTGGGCTCTAAAGTCTGATTCTACCTCTCAGGTAACCTCACTTGGCGAGTGGTTCTGTCACACTACCTTTACAAATGATATTTCCCGATTGCAAAGTATTCTGCTCTTTCGGTCCGTGATACCGACTGGTACTTCCTCGTAAGATAAGTCCTCTTGGAGTGGAAGCGGTTCATGAGCCAAGACATGAGAGGGGTCCGGGTTGTACTTACGTAGCATGGATATATGGAACACATTGTGGACCTTGGAGAGCTCTGGAGGCAGTGCTAGTCTGTAGGCGGCAGTACCAATCCTGTCCAATACTTCATATGGTCCAATAAATCGGGGGGTTCAGTTTTTCCCTCCTGCCGAACCTACTAATTCCTTTGAAATGAGTGACCTTAAGGAATACCCGGTCGCCTTGTTCAAACGCTAAATCTCTCTCTAGTGTCTACATAACTCTTCTGCCTACTCTGAGCTGTCTGAATATTCTTTCTGATTTTAACTATTTTAGACGTGGTCTCCTCCACCAACTCCGGGCCGAATAATTTTCTGTCGCCCACTTCTTCCCAATAAATCGGTGATCTGCATAGGCGCCCATATAACGCCTCGTAGGGAGCCATGCCAATGCTCGCTTGGTAACTGTTGTTGTAGGCAAATTCTATCAGGGGTAGATGGTCGTCTCAATGGCCCCCAGAGTCAAGAACACAAGCTCGGAGCATATCTTCAAGTGTACGGATTGTCCTTTCTGATTGTCCATTCGTCTGAGGATGGAAGGCAGTACTGAGAGACAGTTTTGTTCCCATGGCCTGCTGAAAGCTACTCCAAAATCGAGAAGTGAACCTGGGGTCCCTGTCTGATACCACTGTCATTGGAACTCTATGCAATCTGACTATTTTCTGGATATACATTCTTGTCAACTTGTCCAAGGGATCGGTTATCCTGATGGCTAGGAAGTGAGAAGACTTGGTAAGCCGGTCAACAATTACCCAGATGGTGTCATGTCCTGAACATGCCTTGGTTAATCCCGTTACGAAATCCATGGCGATATGTTCCCACTTCCACTCCGGGATCGGTAAGGGCTGAAGTAATCCGCCTAAGCGTTGATACTCTGCCTTGACCTGCTGACATACCAAGCATTTAGATACAAAGTCAGTTATGTCCCTCTTCATCCCATTCCACCAAAACCGGGGTCGCATGCTTTGGTACATTTTGGTGCTTCCGGGATGCATGACAAACTTAGAGCTGTGGGACTCTCTCATGATGTCATCGATGAACACAATAACAAATTGATCCAAGAATTCTCTGAAGACCCTGTTCATCAGGTCTATAAAGATGGTCGGGGCGTTGGTTAGCCCAAATGGCATGACCAGGAACTCATAGTGTCCGTACTTGGTTCGAAAGGCAGTTTTGGGGATGTCTTCTGTTCTTATTTTCACCTGATGGTAACCTGATCGCAGGTCTATTTTGGAGAAGACCTATGCACTCTGCAGCTGATCGAAGAGGTCGTCAATTCTGGAAAGGGGATATTTGTTCTTGATTATGACCTTGTTCAATCCTCTGTAATCAATATACAGTCTCAATGTTCCATCTCCCTTTCTGGCAAACGTGACTCCAGCACCCCAAGGAGACACACTGTGTCTAATAAAACCATTGTCTTGCAATTCAGTGATCTGTTTCCTCAGCTCTTCCATCTCAACGCGGCTCATGCGGTAAGGAGCAACCGAAATGGGCTGGGTGCCTGGTTGTAGGTCTATAGTGAACTCAACTTTCCTGTCCACTGGCAGTTCGGGTAGTTCGTCCGAAAATACATCTAGAAAGTCTCGGACTACCGGAATCTCTTGGATATAAATTTTTTTCTTGGGCTTGCCTAATTAGAGAAAATAGTAAGGTTAAAGTACTTGAAAATTAAGGAAACTTGCCATCAAGGAATAAGTATCAAATGATTTTATTAATTTGTAAATGGCTCCTCATTAGGAGGATTAAATACAACCTTCTTGTTAAAGCAATCTATGGTGGCGTGATACGCCGCTAGCTAATCCATCCCTAAAATTACATCAAAATGCCCCGTGTCTAACCCTATTAGGTCTACACTCAGTTTTCTATTTACTATCTCCACGGCACAAGCCCTGTAGACAACTTCCTCTAACACCCTCAGCAGTAGACACAAACAACATTGAATCAAGTTTATTAGGTGATACATTAAGTTTGGATGCAAAAACAAGTGAAACAAATGAATGCGATGCACCAGTGTCAAATAAAATATGAGCAATATGGTCACAGATAATGTACATACCCTGTACCACATCCGGGTCGGCGTCGGCATTCTGCTGTGTGAGGTTGTAAACCCTACCCTGAAAAGGAGGTCTTTCTTGGTTCTGGTTCCTCGGGCACTCTCTCGCATAGTGCTAGGCACTACCACATATGCGACAGGTGTTGTTGAGGCGATAGCATGGTCGGTCCCCGTGATCCCTGCCGTAGTGCTGACAGATCTTGCCACGTGCTGCCCCTGGAGCCTGAGGGGGAGCCTGGATCGCCGGTCTGGGCCTCTTATTTTGTTGGACATGCGTAGTAGGTGTTGGTCTGCAGGATGGAACTGAGGGTCTGTGACTCCCTAATGACTGGGAAAGGGTGTTGAAACTCCTCTCCACGATCTGCGCCTTTTCCAGAATAGCTGAATATGTCTTGAGCTCTAGTACCAACAAGTGTCGCTTGATCTCTGGGCGGAGGCCCTACTAGAACCTCCTGGTCTTTCTACCCCCCCATCCATCAATGTCTCAGGGGAGTATCGGCCCAGCTCTAGGAACTTACGAGCATACTCCGACACTGTCATGTTTTCTTGGACCAATTAAACAAACTCTGTCTTCTTTAAATGTCAGATGTGCTCGGGGAGGTACTCAGCATGAAAGGCTGCTAGGAACTTCTCCCAAGTGACAGGCGTGGGCAGGGTGGTCTGCTTGAGCTCCCACCAACGATCTGCTTCCCCACCAGCATGTAGGAAGCAAGAGTAACCCTCTGCTCAGGAACCACTCCTAAGGTCTTGAAAGCCTTCTCTGTCTTCGCCAACCAGTACTGGGCATCTTCGAAAGAGGACTCCCTGTAAAAGTGGAAGGGTTTAGTCTCCTGTACCTCTCTACGTAGCCTGGGTGAATCAGGGAAGGAGCTGGGTCCCGTGGAAGAGGGACTGGGCCGGGCTGAGGATAGATTGGGGGGCCCTGTGGTGGCACCTGTTGATATAGTGGGGGCACCGAATCATACTGTGGCGATGCCGGGCAATACTATGGCTGAGGCACCGGATTATACTGCGGCAGTGGTACCGAGTGGTACTGTGGAGGAGCAGGCTCTTGTCGAGGTGGCTCGGGATCCGCTCACTGCAGCGGTGGCTCAAACTGTGGTGTGGGGGAGGGTCGGGTAATTCCCTTCTCTCCTCTCGACCTTGTTGAGCAGCAATGATCCTTTCGAGCATCTCAAATATTATGTCAAGATCCTCCCAAAGTGAATCATTTTGGGCTGCTCGGTTTAGTGGGGGTCTCCCTCTCCTCATCTCTCTGTACCTGCATTTCACAAGGAATGGCTGAGTAATAATTCTCAATTTGGTATTCCTCTAAGTATTATTGTGTAAGGGACGGGTCTGAGGAACGCGACTCTGATACTAACTGTAGCGGCCCCGGAAATAAAAAGGAAATGTATATATTTATTCTAAGTGCGGAAGCGAAATAAAATAGATTATGATTAACATCCCTTACACAATAACCAAAACGAATTAACGTATGAAAGAATAAACTAACTTAAAGGAAATACTATGAATGAATGCTATAAGGAAAACCAATAAATTCTTTAGCTTTTACTCGCTGTCTTCCCGCAGAACGGGTTCGGGAACCAAGTCCTCCTGATCTAAAATGGTTAAGTAAGGAATGAGCTATACTAGCCCAGTAAAGACATCACACTATCTCACTGTCACAGAAGTAAAGGTTGATAGAAAACAAAAAACGACCAATGGAGCATAATTTATAACAAACTCATTTATCAATAATAAAAATATTTACTGTCCACTTACCTCAGTGAGATTCATGAAAACAACTTATGAGAAGCAATAACATCATAAGATCATGCACACTCTATAACATAACACATATCATACTTTTGTATTTCAATCATCAGGCAACAAATTTTCTCTTTTATCAGCCTTCTAGTATCCATAGGGATCCATAGGGGGTCCCCGCTACACATGAACCATTCATATTAATAACTTAATTCTAGGGTCGTCCCCATACCTTGTCCAGTATGAGGGTGAAACGGGCCGTCCCCATACCCCGTCTGGTATGGGCGCCAAAACACATAAAGTCTCCATACCCCGTCCGATATGAGAGACCACGTTCCCGGTAGGGTTCCTTATGGATCCAGTCTATCCACCATCTCCCAGGATATCCAGTCAGGCTGTCGACATTATCCATTTATCAATTCACATACCTTTTTCCATTCTTTTCTTAATCTCAATTATCCAATCAAACATAAACACGTAAACTAGTAATGGACACCAAACAAGGCAACACAGCATCGGGTTCACAATAATTCAAACCATAATAAATAAAACCGTGATTCATGCATGTAAAAGCATAGAATAAACACATCATGCACCATACTGCATTTAAATCTGTAAAATAAATCACACAACACCTGACCGAAAAATACATCAAATTCAGGCTCCATTAGCAACCTTAATTAATTATACATATCTATTAATTCATAAATATCGTTTTATCATTTATTAAGCTTTAATGCCGTAATAGAAAATAGGGTAAGAGATCCTTACTTGTTTCGGAGTCTAAAATCAGGTTCTCACTGCGCTTACGGGCAATCCCTAGATTCCCTGAATTTTTTCTCCGGAGACTGAAACATACTTCCAGTACCTGCACATGTCCCCAAAAAACCCCAAATCAGACGCAGGGCCCTTTCGGCCAATTTCAGAATTCCAGCACGGCGGCTCTACCGTGCTTCGGCGACGGTGTCGCCGCACGCGGCGGCGATCTGCCTCGGGTTGGCCGTTTTCGACCGAATTTGGCCAAACTTGCATTGGTTCCTGTGATAAAACACCCCTATGGCTCTCGGTGGGCCAAAAACTTATAGAAAACTGAGACTTATCGGCGGCGGGGCTCTCGGGTACGGCGGCTCCTCCGGCGCGAGTTGCGGTTTGGTGTTTTGCTCCAGTCAACCTATAGAGAAAAGGACGGTGGTCACAGTGGTATAAAAATTACATCGAACGGGAACTGGGAAGGGCCTCATCGGAGGCAAAAACTGAGGAAACTCGCGGCAGCGCCGCTGGGCTTCGGCGGTGTTTTCCGGCCAATTGGCTGGTGGTTTGGCTCTGATTTTTTCCACAGGGAGGTTCAGCATCAAAAAACAAGCCAAGGGGAGAAATTTTACCTCGTTTGGCGGCCCAAAAATCCTCCGGTGCGGCGGCGGGTGGCGGCGATCGATTCCTCCGGTGGCTGGGTCGTTTTCTCCTGCGAGGGTTTTGGCGGCTAGCGTTTGGGGTTGGGTGTGGATGCGACTATTTATAACCCTCCCTTTTTAATCTGAGCCGTCCATCATGATTTAATCTGGGTCGTCCGATCGTGATTAAATTAGAAATAGATCTGGGTCGTCCATCGCGATGCGATCTGGGCCATTCGTGCATGATCAAATATGGACCGTCTGCACGCGTGAGATCTGGGCCGTCCATGCGCACTTTTGATTTGGGTTGTCCGTGCGCGCGGGAACGAATCTGGGCCGTCCGATCGCGCGCACGTGGTCGCCCACGTCTCCGTCCCGCGTGGCTTTCCACGTCAGCGTCCCTGCCACGCGGCGTGTCCTGGTTGGTCAGGGCTGCTGACGCGGCTACTAACGTGGTGCTATTTTTCTAAATTGCGTTTTGACCTCCGGTTTTCGATTTTCTTTTCAAAAACACCCCCAGAATCTAAATTTTCGCCCATTTTTCCCAAATTCAATTTCAATTAAATCCCAAAAATAATTTTACCCCATATTATTATTATTATTATTTTTATTTCTATTAAATTAAATAAAATAAAATAAACAAAATTCTAAATTAAATAAAAATAAAATAAAAATAAAAATAAAAGAAAAATCTTAGGGTGTTATAAAAATACTCAAAAGGCCAAAATAAATGTTTTTAAACTTTTCTGGCCGGTTGAGGGTTCTGGCACGATGCCAGCTCCACCGCCCACAGTGGTAGTTCCTCTTAGCCTAGCCGTTTTCAGCTGATTTTGGTCAATTTTGCATGGAAACCTACGAAAAACAAGGCTAGGGAGCCTCTACCGGCAGAGAAGTCTCTTGGTGAGGCAGCTCCCCCATTCCTCCTTTGCGGTTAGGATTTTTCTTCGGTTAACCTACACGAAAAAGAAGAGAGGAATACGATGGCCAAAAAATTGAGAAAAAGGGGAAACGAGAAAAGAATCATCAGAGAAGTTTTCGGATTGCGGCCACGGCGGCTTGACCAAGCTCCACTCGCATTTCTGGCTCACCCTTGGTCCTTTTTACTCCGATATGGGTGTGGGGAGGTTCAAAATTCAATTCCAAGCAAAAGAAAAAAATTCTACCTCTTTCGACGTTGGTGGGGGTTCCAGTGTGACAGCGATGATGTCCCTTCAGCAGGTGAGCTTTCCTCCGACCTCTCTTCTTCTTTTTCTTCTTCGATCAAAGGTGTCAGCTAAGGTTTTGGGAGCTAATTGAAGAGGGGTTTAAATACCTCTCTTCTCCTGATCCTAACCGTCCATTCACGTCGTCGTAGAGCAAAAAGGGTCATCCAATTCGAAGTCCATTTAGACCGATCCCTGTGTAAATCTGGGTCATCCATCGCGATTAAATACAGTCGTCCGATCGCATTTGAAGAAAAAATAAATATGGACCGTCCATGCGCGCGACATGCGATTTGGGCCGTTAGATCGCTCAGGCACGTGGATCGCCCGCGTGGCTCCTGTGTGGAACCGGTGCTAGTGTGTCTGCCATGCGACGCGTTCTGACTCGCCGTTGCTGCTGATGTGGCTGTCCCACGTGGCCTGTATTTCTCATTTTTGCGATTTGACCCCATATTTTAAATTTCTCTTTTGAATACAGCTCATTTTATTCATAGTTTCACCATGTGTTTTTAAAATTACTTTCAAATTCATCTCAAATCCATATTTCTTAAAAATTACAAAAAATTAAAAATTAAATTGTTTTGATTTATTATTTTGTTAATATTAAATTATCCCGAACCAAATTTAAAAAATTATTTGCACACAGCATAATAACCATATATTTTTTTATGTAATATTAAAATATCACAACTACATGATAAGATGCACAGAAATATGGTGCATATAATTTTGAAAAAGAAAAAAAGAAAAAGAAAACTAAGCAGAAATATATGTTTCAAAAACTTTTTGCTGTACATAATGTGAATATAAACTGACAATTACAAAAATAAATAAAAAAATATTATATATTTAATGAAATTAATAAACTTTTTAACATATGACTATTTTCCCGTCAAGTGAGAATGTTGCTGCTGGGGAAGGGGAGCTACAACAACCAAGCATGATGCCAGCATTCTAGCCGTTGACTTTTGTAGACGCCTGGACCTTGACCAGGCTTTTCACCTTGTTTGAATCCGTATATGCAAAAATAAATTGTAATAAAATTTTGGATTATAGTGTTTGGTTCTTATAAAATGGTTTAGTTTTTAGTTTAATAATATTATATTTTTTAAAAATAACAAGTTGCGATATAATTATATTAATCCTACTTATTGAACTTTATTTAAAATTATATGTACGACATTTATATACTAATCAGATATTTATTATTACATGATAAATTAATAAAGATTTAAACAATTATTTTAATTATAAAATTTATACCTATTATATTTTACTTTATATTATCTTGTTTTCATAAAGTTACAAAATTTTTACATAAATTGTCCTAAAAACTTCTTAATCATTAAAATTATTTTATAATTTTTATACTTAGTTTTTTAAAATTTAGATTTTTTTCAATTAATTAAAATATTTTTAAATACTATCAAATTTAAGAAATAAAAGACTGATTAACTAATTAAAAAATTATCTTAGCGGAAATGTATATTATTTAGTTAAATAAAAAAAGCTTAAAATTTTAAATTAATTTTTATATATAATTTTTTTAATTGATTGCGAACATAATAATATCGGCAATGGTTTCGGCCACCAACACAAATTTTGGATTGGATCTGTGGGTGATGACGTAATATTTAAAAATTATCAAATAAAATAACTTAAAAATTAATAATTTCATATCTATCTTCGTCAAAAATATCGCCATCCATCATTTTTATTCAGGGCATGTGATAAGATAAGCATGTGGGCCCATCAAAGGCCCGTAATATGAGTGGAACCGGGTGGGAAAACTAGCTGACGTCATTTCGGCCCTTTTTAAAAAAGTAATGAATAATCATTAAAAAAAACAAATGAAAACACTTATATTTTTATTTTAAAATTTCTTATTTACAAAATTAAACATATATTTTACTTATTTATCAATATATTATAAGTTTAATTAGCTCGTAATTAAGTTTCACCTACTTATGAAATGTTATTTATTTGGGTTTTATTTTATTCTATTTTTTAAAAATTATTTAATTTTATTATTTTGAAATATTTAAATTACTTTTTAGATTGTAGTAGAAGTATTATTAAAAAAGCCTATTAAAGTTTATAAAATTATTATTTATTAATTATATAATATATATAAATTCTGATTTTTTTACTTATTTGTTAACTTGGGAACCATGAGAGGACCCTCCACTTGTGCAAGATATGTTTATTTATTGCAAAAATAGTTAGTTCCAACTAATGACAAATGATTATGTTCGTGATAGATTGAACCTACCCGTAAAAAGGAGGGGAAAAAAAAAAGTAAACCAACTAAAATTTAATGAATTCAATAATTAAAATTGTGTGTGTTTTTTCCAATTCGAGTTTGATTTGGCCGCTTTAAGAATAGATTTAAAAATTTTATTAAGTTTGTTCATAATTTATATTTATTTTAAATACAATATGATTAAAATTTATGACTTATGTTCATTTTTATTATTTTAATTTTATATAAAATTTTGTTTTTAATTTTTTCGTGTCATTTTTATAATTTGTATTATAATATAATAAATTAAGTATAATTTATAAATAAAATTTATCAAATTTTACATTTACTCCAGATATAAACTTAAATTTTCTATAGTACTCCACGTTAAATTATCTTATCAGTAGTGTGTATAATTATAACACCCCTGAATTTTCGGGACGTTAAATGCACTTGATGTCATCCCTTAACCAAACCATGACTACTAAACAGATATTTTCTGCATTCAAGATATCACACATTACAACCACAAAACCAAAATGACATGGGGAAACTCTCGTTTACAAATGAGATGTTAAATTGTAACTTTATAAGTGTAAGTCAAGATCTGTAAGATTTGATTAATCGCTTTCTCTAAGTGTTGTATTGTAGCTGGTAATCCTAGCTCCGTCCGTTGTATTACTGCATTTGAAAATGACATGGAATGAGCATAATTTAGCCCAGTAAAATGAATTCGGAACGTAAAACAAAGTATGAAAAACATTTACATTTCTAGCCTGGCATCCCCCGGTGTAATCCTTCTAAATGTGCAGATATACACCAACCACTTACTTTCACCCGTTTCCCTCAAAAGTCCCCAACCCTTCTCCAACCAATTAACAATATTGAGTAGTCTATCTTTTCATCAACGTTGATGTGTCCTGTACCTACAGAGGCTTAACTAGCTCCAATTTCACAATCTATGACATTTATATAAGCTTACTCTAAACTTGTATCTAAAGTACAATGATCTTACACACATGTTGTAACATCCATGGTGTTCCCTGATACATGTATCCTATTCAAACACCTTAACTATGATGTTATCCAAATCAAAGATACCTCATGCATTATATTCATCAAGTTTATCCAACAAAGTGTTCATCATTTAGTTTATATTTTTACTATATAAAGGAAATCACTGAGAGAAAGAAAAACTCAGTAATGGTTGCTATTTACTACAAGAGTCTAAAATGAATGGACGTTTGGTATAATCCAATAAACATTTATCTTTTTATTTACTCGTTCCCCCTAGGCCTGGTCCCCTGGATTGGGACTTTGGTTCTACCTCTATTCTTACTACATCTGCAATAGACATATAATGAGCACATACTAGCTAAGTAAAATAAATTCAACACTCAAATATAGTATGGAAATACATTTTGAACATCGAGCCTAGTGTTACATCTATCCCTCACCCTTACACTCCTCTCACCACACGTTCTAGCCCCATTTCGACGTTCCTGATTCCACTCTAGTTTTAATTCTCCCCAACACCATCCATGCACATATAATCCCACTATCTACATCGTCTCCACTCAATGCTCCCACAGTCCACACCCACTCATCGACCCCAATCTCACCATGTACGTGTCCCGACCTTTCAGCCACACACACACACTATCATCGGCCTCAGCTAGCCACACACACACACACAGTTCCCAACACTCTGTCATCGATTCTACTTAGCCATATTCCGGCCTTTATTCGGCCACACACGCACCCCCACAGCAATATACAGCCACACACAAACACACACTAGCTTTCCTTTGGCCATAATCACGCCAACTGTACACTGCCACGCACACACACACTGATTGTT
>NW_019014565.1:358339-369362 GCF_000150535.2 Carica papaya
GATGCTACTTCTAGGACTTCAGAATACCATATTTTCCTGTTTCTTTAACATTATCTCTTACATGCAAATATGTTTTACTTCTCAACCTAACTTTCTCTAAACGTTTCCTAAGGCTTGTACACTTCATATAGTCGAAGTCCTCATAAATCTTAAGTCTCATGTAACAAAAAATGCTCTAAAAATGTGTGCTCTATTACCAACTGTAACACCCCTAAATTTTTAGGGCGTTAAATGCACCTGTTGTCATCCCTTAACCAAACCATGACTATTAAACAAACATTTTCTGCATTCGTCTACTCACTATACATCAAATAATCCAATTTGTCCAAATCAAATTCAAGATATCACACATTATAACCACCAATCCTAAAATAACAAGTGGAAACTCTCGTTTAGTAACATTACAAGTGTAAGTCAAGATGAGTCTATACGGTTTCATTAATCTGCTTCCTCTAAGTGTTGTACTATAGCTGATAATCCCTGCTCCGTCCCCTGTACTACTGCATCCAAAAATGACATGGAATGAATATACTCTAGCCTAGTAAACTAAATTCGGAACGTAAAATGAAGTTTGTAATTCATTTGCATTTCTTGCTTGACATCCTCCCGTGTAATCCTACTTAATGTGTAGATATACACCAACCACTTACTTTCACCCAGTTCCCTCAAAAGTCCCCAACCCTTCTCCAACCAATTAACAATATTGAGTAGTTTATCTCCTCATCAACGTTGATGTGTCATGTGTAAAGACTTGAAACCTTAAAGGAAATGAATTTATAATTTAAATGCAAAAACGAATAATAATGTTAGAGTTTATATTCCTTTCACAGTAAATTAAAATGTTCAATAAGGTTACAGGAATGTCCCTACTATAGTGGCTCGTAAAAAAAAGCAAATAAATGATTTAAATCAAATAGATAAATGTCTTAGGGGTTAACTCCACTAGCTCTTGAAGGGGTCCAGGAGGTAGACTACTCATAACCTTCTTGCTAATGGGGATCTAGATCCTGGTTCTCTTAATCTAAAATGGTTAATAGACAAGTGAGCTACACTAGCCCAGTAAGAATATCATGCTAATCACTGATACAAAAAAATAAAGGTTGGTAAAAATCACGAAACAACTAATGGAACTCTTAATTTAAGTAAATTCATTTATCATGAAAAAAACTGATTATTCCATACTTAGTATTTCGAGTTTTCTAAAAATCAACCTATAAAAATCAATATTCATACAACTTTTTAATTTTATGCACAAGTGAACAAAAAAGAAAATATTTCTATCTTACCTGCTTACTGGTACCCCTAGAGTTTTATAGGGATGTCCCTTTACGTGAACAAAATATCCAAATTCATCGATTNAACGTCACAGTAGAGTCTCTATATACGACTCGTCACCTTTCCAGGATACCAAGTAAGCTTTCACATAAATATCTCATCACAAAACAAACACCAAACGCATACCAACTCTCATATCATATTCACAAATTAATTAAACGACATTTATACAAACAACACAATTTCATACATTAATAACCGAAAAACTTTCTCAGGGCGTTTATTTTCAATTCATTTAATCAGATAATAATTACAATCAGGTAATCAATAATGAGAAATTAATTAAATATGATAATTCGAATCATATGATAGAACAACATGTAATTTAGGCAATATAGAAAAATAAATAGGCAACATAGACGAGTTTAGAGCGAACATACATTGACCAGTTTTTTGGCTCTACTAGTGACCTATAATTATTGTTAAGATTGTTCTAGTTTTTATAAAAACACACAATTATCAATTATTAAGCCTCCATTTATCGTAACAGAGACTAGGGTGAGAGATCCTTACTCAAATCGGTGTTTCAAAATGCTGAACTGTCCACTACACCTCATAATGGCTCTCGAGTTTCCTGAATTTTTTCTATAAAAATCCAAAATACTTGTTACATACTTAAAAATACAAAAAAAAACCTAAAATTGGTGTTGAAAATCCTTTTTGGCCAATTTTAGAGTTCCGACACAGCGGCGTCGCTGTGCTTCGGTGCCGATTCCGCCGTCGTTCACCTCGGTCTAGTTGATTTTGGCTAGTTTTACACGTTAGGGGCCTTAATTGGCCAGAAATCACATAAAAATTGAACTTATAGGTAGGGGGGGTCTCCAGGTGCGGCGGCTCTTCCGGTCCTCCTTCGAAACTGGGGTTTCTTCTTTAGCTAACCTGCACAGAAAAGGACGGTAAACACAATGGTTAAAAAATTAAGTAAAACAGAAAACGAGAAGGGGCTAATCGGAGGGGGTTTTGGGTTTTGGCCGTGACAGCTTTGCCAAGCTTTGCTTGTAATTCTTAGCTAACTTGTTGTCCGTCTTATTCGATATAACCATAGAGAGGTTCAGAATCAAATTTCGAGCGTGTAGGGGAAAATTTTACCTTTTTTCGCGGTCGGCGGTGGCTTCGGTACGGCGGCGGTCGACCTTCTTCTTTAGTAACTGGTCCTTCTTCTCCAGCGAGGGCAGGGCGTCTAGGGTTAGGGTTCTCCTATAACGCAATGTTTTTATACTCATATTGCGTCGATCTAGGCTGTCCATTCATATCGACGTGGAGCAAGGAAAGTCATTTGATCGTTGCCTGTTTAGACAGATTGTGTGGACAAATCTAGACCGTTCATCACAATTGATCTCGTCCGTTCGATCACGCCTAAGGAGGAAATGAATCTGAGCCGTTCACGCATGCGGAATCGAACCTGGGTTGTTAAATCGCTAGGAATGTGGATCGCCTGCTCCTGCGTGGTGCTGACATCAGCATGTTTTGCCATACGGTGTGCTCTGTTCATCAGGGTTGTTGACTGAGCAGTCCCACGTGATCAATTTTTTTTTTTTATATTTTAACCTCCTATTTCTATTTTTTTTTCAAAAATAACTCCGAACACAAATTTTCACCTATTGTTTTTCAAAATTAGTGTCAATTACTCCCCTAACCTATTTTTCTTAAATAATTTAATAAAATTAAATTAATTTATTATTTTTATAATTATCAAAATTAATCCTGGGCCAAATTCTGGAACTGGGTATTACAACTCTCCCCCCTAAAGAAAAAAATTGGTACCTTAAATTTGTTACCCTCTCACTTAGTCAAACAGTTAGGGATACTAGGCTCTAAAGTCTTATTCTAGCTCCCATGTGGTCTCTTTTTATGTGTGATTCTGCCATAGGATCTTGACGAAGGAAACTTCTTTATTGTAGAGTACTTTGCTTTTTTGGTCTATAATACCTACTAGTGCCTCCTCATATGATAAATCCTCCTGGAGTAAAGGGGGCTCATGGAACAGGATGTGTGAGGGGTTTGAGTTGTACTTACGTAGCATGAAAATATGAAATATATTATGAACCTTGTACAACTCTAGAGGTAGTGCCAATCTGTAGGTGGTCATACCAATCCTGTATAAGATCTCAAATGGCCTAATGAACTGGGAATTTAATTTTTTCCTCTTGCCAAACCTACTGATTCCTTTGAAAGGGATGACCTTGAGAAATACTCAATCACCTTTTTCAAATTCCAAATCCCTCTTCTGAGTATCTGCATAATTTTTTTTATCGGCTTTGAGCTGTCTAAATGTTCTTCCTGATCTTAAATATCTTAGCTATAGTCACTTTTACAAGATCTGGGTCGAACAATTTTCTATCACTCACCTTTTCCCAATAGATCGGTGACCTGCAGGGGCCGCCATACAATGCCTCGTACGGGGGGCCATGTTGATACTTGTTTGGTAGCTGTTATTATAGGCGAACTCTATTAAAGGTAGGTGATCATCCCAATAGCCCTCAAAATTTAGAACACAAGCTCGGAACATATCCTCTAGCATGTGAATCGTCCTCTTTGATTGTCCATTGATTTGAGGGTGGAATGCGGTACTAAGGAACAACTTTATTCCCATGACTTACTAAAAACTAGACCAAAATCGAGAAGTGAATCTCGAATTTCTGTTGGATACCACTATCATTGGAACTTCATGTAACTTGACTATCTTCTAGATATGCATTCTTGCTAGCTTGTCCAAATGGTCAGTCATTTTGATAGCCAAGAAATGAGAGGACTTGGTGAGTTGGTCGACAATTACCTGATAGCATCATATTCTGAGCGTGGCTTAGGCAACCCTGTCACGAAGTCTATTATGATATGTTCCCACTTTCATTCCAGGATCGGTAATGACTGGAGTAATCCACATAGGCGTTGATGTTCTGCCTTAACTTGTTGACATACCAAATACTTGGAGATAAAGTTGGCTATCTCTCTTTTCATTCTACGGCCACATACTTTAATACATTTTAGTACTTCTGGGATATATGGTGAACTTTGAGCTATGAGCCTCTGTCATGATACCCCTTTTAAATTCACTGTCACCTGAAACACACACCATGTCCTGAAATCTGAGCAACCCATCGGCAGAGACTCGGAATCCTAGATTTATTTCTTATTATGCATCCTTCCTAAGAGCTACTAGGGTGAAATCGGTGGATTAGGCTTCCTTTATTCTCTAGATCAATTCGGGTTGGACAGTTAGGTGGACCAAGCATGCAACTCTATTCAAGTTCTAAAGTTGTATCTGTTGTACAGCTTCTATTGCCCTACACTTAAAAACCATTAAGTGAGCCAATATACCTGTACTTTTTCTGCTGAACACATCGACTACCACATTGCCCTTGTCTAGGTGATACAAAATATTGCAATTGTAGTCTTTGAGGAGCTCTATCCAACGCCTCTGATGCATGTTGAGATCCTTCTGAGTGGATATATGCTTCAAGCTCTTATGATCAATGTAAATCTCAAAAGTCTCCCCATACAAGTAGTGACATCAGGTCTTCAAGGTGTGGATAATGGCGACAAGTTCTAAGTCGTGTGTGGGGTAATTCTTCTCATGACTCTTCAACTGCCTAGACCCATAGGCTATGATCTTTCCATACTGCATCAGAACACAACCCAACCCTAATTAAGAGATATCACTACACTGTATATCCACATATCTCACTCGGTAAAGCCAACACGGATACAATAGTCAACCACTTCTTGAGTTCAATAAAGCTCCTTTCTCAATCCTTGTTCCATTCAAACTTAACATTTTTCTTTGTGAGTCGGGTCAAAGAAGCGACTAGACTAGAAAATCCTTCCACAAACCTGCGGTAATAACCCGTCATTCCCAAAAAGTTACGAATCTCCTTAACCAATGTCAATTTCTCCCAACCAAACACTACCTCAACTTTTTCAGGGTTCACTAGTACTCAATCTCTTAATATGATGTGCCCTAAAAAGGTAGTCTACTTAAGCCAGAACTTACACTTACTCAATTTTATATACAATTTTTTCTCCCTAAGAACCTGTAAAGAGTCAGGTGGTGAACGTGTTCCTCTCTGCTATTTGAATAGACCAAGATATCATCAATAAATACAATGATGAACTGATCCAAGAATTATCTGAAAATCATATTCATCAAGTCCATAAAAATGGTTGTTATGTTAATTAGTCCAAATGACATGACCAGGAACTCATAGTATCTGTAACTGCTTCTGAAGGATGTCTTGGGAATATTATCTGCCCTGATCTTTACCTGATAGAAACTCAAACGCAAGTCTATTTTGGAGAAGATCTGAGCACCCTGCAACTGGTCAAAAAGGTCATCAATCCTGGAGAGGGGGTACTTGTTCTTGATTGTGACCATGTTTAATCTCCTGTAGTCAATACATAATTTTAACATCTCATCTTCTTTCCTTACAAATGTGACTCCAACACCCCAAGAAGACACACTATGTCAGATAAACCCATTATCTTACAATTCATTGATCTGTTTCCTCACCTCTTCTATCTCAACACAACTCATGCAGTAAGGGATAACTGAGATATGTGTCAGGCTGAAGATCTATGGTGAACTTAACTTCTCTATCCACTGATAGTCTGGGTAGTTTACCAGAAAACACATCCGAGAAGTCTCGAACTACCGAAATATTTTGAATACAAATTTCTTTCTTAAGTTTGCCTAATGTAGAAAAAACAACCGAGTTAAAGCACTATGTAATAAGGAAATCTCCATGAGGGAATAATATTTAAAATTTTTTATTAATTTATAAATGACTCTTTATTAGGAGGGTTGAATACAAGTTTCTTATGGAAACAATCTATGGTGGCATGATAAACTGCTAACCAATTCCTTCATAGAATTACATCAAAGTTCTCCGTGTCAATCTCTATTAAATCCACACTTAATTTTCTATATACTATGTCTATGATATAAGCTTTGTATATAACCTCCCCTATTAGTGTTCTACTCCTAGAAGTAAACACAAACAACACATAATCAAGTCTTTCAAGTAATACATTCAAGTTTAGTATAAAAGCATGTGAGACAAATGAATGTGAAGCACCAGTATCAATCAAAACATGTGCAAGGTAATTACAGATAGTATACGTACCCTGTATCACGTCTAGGTTGGCTTCAGCATCCTATTGAGTGAGGTTGTAAGCTCTGCTTTGGATGAGAGGTATAGCCTGGTTCTGATTTTGCGGGCACTTTCTCGCGTAGTGTTGAGCACTCCCACATATACGATATGTATTATTGAGACGATAGTAGGGTCGATTCCATAATCCTTATCATAGTGTTGATAAGTCCTACCGCGTCCTGTTATCGGACCCTAAGGAGGAGCCTGAGTTATTGGCCTAGGCCTCTTGCTCTACTGAACTGGTGTAGTGGGTGCTGGTATGTGGCGTGAGACTAAAGGTTCAGGATTTCTTACCGCTGAAGGAAAGATGCAAAGGTTCCTCTCCACTAGCTATGCCTTGGCCAGAACGGCTGAGTAGATACTGAGCTCATATACGTACAACTGTTGTCTGATCTCAGGACAGATGCCCCATTCAAACTTCCTTACCTTCCTGCATTCATCCATCATGCTCTCAGGAGAATATCGGCCCAACTCTAGGAATCTTCGAGCATACTCCGACATAGTCATATAACCCCAGACTAGGTGCATAAACTCCATCTTCCTCAAATATTGGAGGTGCTCTGGGAGGTACTCTGCATTGAAAGTCATCAGGAACTATTCCCAAGTGATTGAAACTGGTAGGGTGGCCTGTTTGAGTTTCCACCAGTGACCTACCTCACCCACAAGCATGTAGGTGACAAGCACGACCTTTTGTTCAGGAACCACCCCAAGAGTCGTGAAGGTCTTCTCTATCTCAACTAACCAATACTCAACCTATTCGAAAGAAGACGTCCCTGCAAAACTAGATGGGTTTAGTCTTTTGTACCCTTCAATGTATGCTGGGTCCATCATGGGTGGAACTAGGTCCTGTGGAAAAGGGATTAGATTATGATGTGAAGGGACTGGGTGGTCCTGTGGCAATGCCGGATGATACGGTGGAGGGACCGGATTGTACTGTGGCAATGCCGGATAATACAGTGGAGGAACAAGGTTGTACTGGGGTGGCTCTGAATCTTTTTGCTACAAAGGCGACTCAAATTGTACAGCGGAAGAGGGTCAGGTTGCTCCCTCCTTTCTTTCCGAGCCTGCTGGGTAAAGATGAGTCTCTTCAGCATCTCAAAGAGTCGGTCAACATCCTCTCGAAGTGAACCATCCCGGGCTGCTCGGTTTAGTAGAGGCCTTCCTCTCCTCATATCCTTGTATCTACATTTCACAAGGAAGGGTTGAGCAATAGTTTGTATTTAGTGTTTTTAAGTCTTTGTGTAAGGAATGGTTCCGAGAAACGCAGCTCTGATATCAACTGTAAAGACCTGAAACCTTAAAGAAAATGAATTTATAATTTAAACGTGGAAGCGAATAATAATGTTAGGGTTTATTTTTCTTACACAATAAATTAAAATGCTCAATAGGGTTATGAGAATGTCCCTACTACAGTGGTTCGTAAAAAGAAGAAAATAAATTATTTAAAGCAAATAGATAAACATCCTAGGGGTTAACCTCCACTAGCTCTTGTAGGGGTCTGGGAGGTAAATTACTCATAACCTTCTTACTGATCAGGATTTTGATCTTGGTACTCTTGATCTGAAATGGTTAATAGAAGGGTGAGGTACACTAGCCCAGTAAGAATATCACGTTAATCACTAATACGAAAAATAAAGGTTGGTAAAAATTACAAAATAACTAATGGAGCCCTTAATTTAAGTAAATTCATTTATCATGAAGAAAACTGTTTATTCCTTACTTACTGTTACTAGTTTTCCAAAAATCAACCTATGAAAATTAATATCCATACAACTTTTCAATTTCATGCACAGGTAAACAAAAAAGACAATTTTCTTTTCTTGGACGCTTACTAGTACCCCTAGGGATCTATAGAGATATTTTTTTATGCGTGAATTAAATATCTAAATTCATCAATTAACCGACCATCTTCATACCCCGTCCGATAATGGGTGCTAAATACTTCATTACCTCGATACCCTGTCCGGTATGAGGGTGAACCATATCTCCCAAACCCTTCCGATATAGGACTTCTCAACTCTGTTCGACTGAGGTAACGTTCACGGTAGGGTTCCCTATGTACCGAGTATGTTTGCCCTTTCCTAGGATACCTAGTAAATCTTTCACACAAAGATCTGCATCAATAAAATAAACACCAAGTACATACCAATCTTTCATATCATATTCATATATTAATTAAACGACAATTATGCAAACAACACAACTTTATACCTTAATAACCGAAAAATATAATTAGGCCTTTATTTTCAGCTCAATCAATCAAATAAGGATTGCAATCAATAACGAGAAAACAATTAAATATGGTAATTTAAATTATACGGCGGAATAATAAGAAATTTAGGCAGTATAAGAAAATAAATAGGCAACACAAACAAGCTTAGGGTGAACATACACTGACTAGTTTTCCAGCTCCACTAGTGACTTATAATTATTGTTAGAGATTTTCTAATTTTTACAAAAATATAAAATTATCAATTATTAAGCCTCTATTTACCGTAACAAGGAATAGGGTGAGGGATCTTTACTTGGATCGGTATTTTAAAATATCGAACTGTCTATTACGCCTCCCAATGGGTCTTGGGTTTCTTAAATTTTTCTTGCGGGAATCCAAAATACTCGTTATGTACCTAAAAATACCAAAAAAAATGAAAAATAGGTGCTGAAAACCCTCACCGACCAATTTTAGGGTTCCGACATGGTGGTGCCATCATTCTCCAGCGTTGGATCTGCCGCCCACGACGGTGGTTCACCTCGGCCTAGCCGATTTTGGCCGGTTTTACATGTACATCTGCGGAAAAACACGTTAAGGGGCCTTAATTGGGCAGAAATTACAAAAAAATCGAACCTACCGGCAGGGGGGTCTCCGAGTGCAGGAGCTCAATTAATTCTCCTTCGCGGCTGAGGTTTCTTCTTCAATTAACCTACATAGAAAAGGACAGTGAACACAATGATCAAAAAAATGCGTGTAACAGAAAATGAAAAGGGGCTCATTGGAGGGGGTTTTGGGTTTCAGCCGTGGCGGCTCCGCCAGACTTTGCCCGCGGTTTCTGGCTCACCTGCCGTCTCTCTTACTCCGATATGGCCACAGAAAGGCTCGGAATAGAATTTCAAGCGGGTATGGAGAAATTTTATCTTTTTTGGTGGTTGGCGGTGGCTGTGGTGCAGGGGCAGTCGGCGGTATGCCTTCTTCTCCAGCGGCTGGTCCTTTTCTCCAACGAGGGCAGGGCGAGTAGGGTTAGGGTTCCCCTGCGACACGATGTTTTTATACTCATCCTGTATCGATTTGGGCCGTCCATTCATGTTGACGTGGAGCGAGGAGAGTTGTCTGATCGTTACCTGTTTCAACTGATTGCATGGACGAATTTGGACTGTTCATCGCAATTGATCTTGTCCGTCTGATCGCGCCTAAGGAGAAAATAAATCTGAGTCGTTCACGCACACAAGATCAAACCTGGCCTGCCAGATCGCTGAGCACGCATATCGCTCGTGTGGCCCCCCGCATGGCACTGACATTAGTGTGTTTTGCCACAAGGCGACTCCGGTTCATCGTGGCTGCTGACTAGGTCGTCCCACGTGATCGAAATTTTCTTTTTTGTATTTTGACCCTCTATTTCTAATTTTTTTTTCAAAAACACCCCTCAAACTCAAATTTTCCTCAAAATTGCTTTCAATTACGCCCATCACCTATTTTTTTCAAATAATTTAATAAAAATAAATTAAAGGTAATTTTTTTATTATTTTTATAATTACTCAAATTGATCCCAGGTCAAATTTTGTATCCGGGTGTTACAACATTAATGTGTCCTGTACCTATAGAGGCCTAACTAGCCCCCTATTTCACAATCTACGACATTTATATAAGCTTACTCTAAACTTGTATCCAAAGTACAATGATCTTACATACATGCAGAATCATGCTAACCACATGGGCACTAGAATATCCACACCGGTCACTCACCATGATCCAACATAAACACAATAACAACAATCTTAATTGATACACTAGTAGAGTAGTTTAACCATATAACACATGCACATACCGAACTTCATTCGGCCACACACATACTAACACTACACCGGCCCTCACTCAACTGCACTCACTTGGCCATGCACACACACCTTCACCACACCGGCCACACACATACATCTTCACCACACCAGTCTTCACTCGACGGCCACCAATTGACCATACGCACACACACAGTTCTACCACTGTTGGCAACCCACCGGCCACCCCTAGGCCACACACGCACACCATTCCACCACTATTGGCCAATCACCAGCCGCCTCAAGGCCACGAATGCACCACTCTATCTTAGTTCGCCCCTCAACGACCATTTTAAGGCCACACGCACATTGTTCCACCACACTGGCACTCACTGGCCACCTCAAGGCCACACACACTATTCTGCTACCATTTGCACCCACCGACCATCATACGGCCACACTCTCACCCCACTTCACCATTACCGATAATTAACCATCGAATGGCCACTCATACACACACAACCCTTATCGACACACCATGGCAACTGACCATA
>NW_019014565.1:418516-430165 GCF_000150535.2 Carica papaya
TACAGTGAATGTGGCATATGCGAGTATATAAATATCAGTGATAAGATCTGTAGATTTGTGTGGCCATTTAAGAGCCATTCCTTACATGGTTTTGTGTGCTGAAAGCTGCTTGGTTGTCTTAATGGTTTGATTGTAATTAATCTTTTTTGGTTATCTATTGGTGGATTGTTCTTAAGGCATTAAATATACAAGGATTGTTGTTGGTAGTATGTTCAGTGGTGAACCAGTGGTGCTGGCGGGATGGATGAAGGGTTATGGTCGAATGGAGTTCGGGCTGTGCAATTTGGGCGTGTGGTACTGAAAAGGTTGGGGGTTAGGGAATCATTTGGCGGCTGTGAAGATAGAGTGGGGGAGTGGGTTTTGAATAGGGAATGGTATGTAGGAAAAAGGGAGTGAGTTCGTTAGGTGGGAAATAGCTTAATAGAAATTGGCAGGGGAGGGTAGTGATTGGGTTAGCACCAAACCAGGAAAAAAAAAAAAGAGGAGATACTGAGTTAGAAGTTTAATTGTTTTCTTTTTTCCATAGCTCTGTTTCATATTCTTATTATGTGTTGTTTTAATATGTGATAAAATAGGACTCTGAACCCCCCACGGAAGAACATAACACTTACAGGTGGCACAACAATTAAGACACTAGAGTCATCTTGACTCACATTCCTATATACAATACTATGCTATTTGTAATTAGATTTGGTCCATATGCTGAAATTTGATGTAGTAATAGTGATATCTGTAAAATTTTTTTGTTAGAACTCATTAGAAGAAAGTATCTGTACAGAGGGAACACATGACATTCTTGAAATACTTATGGAATTGATTCAATGCAAAGTATATTTTTGGCAAGAAATATGCAGAATATATTAACGTTTTCGAATTTAACTGGGGGGTTACGTAGATAGTAGATTAAACTATATTTAAATTTTAGAAAGAGATAATAAAAATAAATTATTGTATTAATTATCATATAAATGATAATTTTCGGTACATTAGAATCTTTAATTTATTTAGAATATGTAAGAAATTACACTAGTTGAATAAAAATAACTGGATAAAAAGTAACCCAGTTGCAAAAGTGGAAGGGTATTTTGTTTCTGAAAAAAGAAAATTAAAACTATAGATATACATATATATATATATATATATATAAATTTTCCTAAGTAGAGATGGCAATGGCAAAGGCAAAGCTGTCGTTCTCTAAGCTGCCCCAACTGTAGCCAATTAAATTACTTAACGTGCTTGCAGGTTTTGAGTCAAGGTAGAGTCTTGGTCGTACATTTTTAAAATCATCATGTGACTTTTGGAGAAATAAAAAATTAAAAAATAATATATATTTTTCCTCACATTTTTGAATTATCCAAACATGCTACTCCCTTTCACATTGATCAATTTCTTTTTAAAGGTCAATATTTAGCTTTTATTTTGTACCAAAAATTGACTAAATTCATCTCACTTTCAATACGTTTGACTCCGGCGAAACTAAACATCTTTTATCTCTAAATTAAAACTAATGTATTTTCGATTTGGGTTTTTCTAAATAAATATTCTTCTCTAATGTATTGTATATATTAGCTCTCAATTCACTAAAATTGGTAGTCAAATTTTTTATAATCTTTATTTTTAAAATTTATCTATAATCTATTTATAAAAATCCTGTATAAATATTTCAATTAAATTGTCAGAAATAATCCCCACGATTCATTGTATATTTATTAATCAACCCTATACACACATACATACATGTATTTATTGCAACGTGCCTAAAAGGATTATTTAAAAGAAAGAGGAAACAAAAAAAAAAAAAAACCATGCATTATACTTAATCGTCGACATGATGGGAAACAAAGTCAAGTGGAATCTTTTATATTTTAAGATTTTATAATTTATTATTTATGAAACATAAGATTTTATAATTTATTTTGGAATGAAAATTTATCGGTTATTTATGATAATAATTGAATCATTTAAAATTTAAAGATACTAACCATATAACAAAACAATAATTTATCGTACGGTTTTAATTTAATTACGGTAATATGTTATCAAATATTATTCCTATTCCCTTGATATCGTATTCATAATAATTTTTTTAAATATTTTGACTTAGACTCAAGATTTATCAAATTACAAATCAAGAAATATGGTAATTATTTTTATTCAATTGCGAATATTTTAAAATATATATTTAAATAACGAAACTATTTTAAAAATTATTTTCTAAAATATCTAAGTATAATATAATTTTTTTTAATTAAAAATAATAAATAAATTGTACAACTAATTAAAGAATTAAAATTAAAATTGTGAATGGATAAGGGGGAGAGTGGAGTGTAAGTTTTGAGTTCCGTGTGGGCCTTTTCTGGGCTCTCAAGAGTCAAACAAGTAGAGACTAATTTAAAAACATTATTTTATAATTTAAACAAATTAAATTCAAATATATTTTAAAACTGCAAAATTTCCATATGGAATCCCACTTGACCCGCTAATGATAATAATAAATTCATCTTCTCACAAACGTTTCTTTCCAGCGGTGTAGAGAAGCAGAAAACGTGGGCATCTCGTGTCGTATTATTTCATTAATGCGGAAGGGTAATCTTGTTATTTGAAAATTACAAATTTAATTTCAAAATATTGACTAATTTTAGATATTGAGTTTGAATCATAAATTGTGTATTTTTTGGGGTTGATCACTCATCCGAAATCAAATTAAATTTTTTAATATGTTAATTATAATTTTAGTATTATATTTATGTAATATATTAATCAGTTCTGATGGAAATGGATCTAATCTAAAATTTTGGTGTTAAAAAGGTTATATTAAAGATCAATTGAAATTTAGTGATCAAAATTTTCAATTGAGATAAAAGATAATGTTATTACGAAATTGAAATATGGTGTTTATACGTAATAAAATATATAAATTTAAAAATAAAAAATATATATATGTGAGTGCGTGTGAAACAGAAGAAAGAAGGTGGAAATTAGAAAGTCGACGAGATAAACAAAAAAAATTGACGTCAACAACATGAACCTTCTTTTAGTCACGACTTTTCCAACAGAGCGTGAATTAAATCTGCCAATTGCTATGACCTTGACTTCTTTTAGAATTTTAAATTTTCATCTTCTTTTCTTCCACTCACCCACCCACCCACCCACGTGCATTTTAGTAAATTTAAGCTAAATATTAAATTAGTTTTTTAATAAATAATTTTTATAACTATATATAAAGTCGGCCTCGGTGGGGAGAAAGATTTTCTAAGTTGACGTCTAAAGGGAGAGAAATGCTGTTTCCAAACTTTCCAGCCACTTTCCTAGCCAAACAAAATCTTAGCCAACTCCGTTTTTCTTCCCCATCCTCTCTCTATATATCTCATCCTTTTTTGGCTTTCAACTTCCTCATTCACCCGACCGATTTCGGATTTAGCAGAGAATACATCTCCTGAGTTTATATAATCTATCTGCAACTCCCCAACTTCGATCACTCCAGACGCACCTTGCAGTCTATTACTACTTCTTCAATGGATTCAACCTTCGTCGACACTACTCTTGACCTCAACATCAATCCTTTCTATTCCACCAACAAGGTTCAGGTACCGGTGAGTGTAGTAGTTCTAGATCTGATTGATGAAAATTTAAAATAACTCTTCCGTTGGTTGCTGATTTTGCAATGTTTCTTCTCTGTTTTTCTTTTTTCTTTTTTTCTTTTTTTGAATAAGAAGAAGATGGACTTGCTGAGATCCTTTGCGGATTCTGAAAAGAAATCATCGGTTACAGAAGAGGTAATAATTAGTAGTAAAACTTGAATTTCTCGGATCTCTCATGGAAGATTATTGGTTTTATTGAAACTGCAATTTAATTTGATTATTTCAAGAGCTCCGCAGTGAATTTAGTGTGGTGTGAATTTTACAGACTGATGTTCTAGTGGAGGAGTTGAACCGGATAAGCAACGAGAACAAGAAGCTGACCGAAATGCTCGTCGCCGTGTGCGATAACTACACGGATCTGCATAACCGATTCGTCGAGCTGGTGAACAAAAACGCCGGCGAGAAGGAGCAGATTGCCACATCGAGGAAGCGAAAAGCAGATTCGTCGACGACGGAGGATTATTGCAGCGGCCACATAGCCAATAATGCCGTCGTCAATGGCGGAGTTTCGGCTGGACAGACCGAAAGCAGCTTGAGCGACGAGGATCAGTCGTTTAAACATCCCAAGGAACACCACAAATCTCAGTCTTCTCGGGTCTGTGTGCGCACCAGTGCGTCAGACACAAGCTTGGTTAGTAGTAAATTCCTAATCAAAAATCGAGTCCCGGCGGCGAGTTTTTGTGTTTTAACTAGATCGTGTTTGCAGGTGGTGAAGGATGGATATCAATGGCGGAAATACGGGCAGAAAGTTACCAGAGATAACCCATCTCCTAGAGCATATTTCAAGTGCTCCTTCGCTCCAGGCTGCCCTGTGAAGAAGAAGGTACAGAGAAGTGCGGAAGACCCGTCAATCTTAATAGCCACATATGAAGGAGAGCACAACCACCCTATCCCTTCTCGAGCCGAACTATCTTTGACCCCAAGCCGTGGTGCAGCCGTAGCTGGTTCATCCGCCATGAGACCAACAGCTTCTGGCGCTGTAACGCTTAATTTGATTCAGTCTTCGACATTGGTTCCAGGTGAAGAAGAAAGGCAGGTAGAAGAAAAGAAAGCGGCGGGAATTCAACAGGTTCTGGTGCAGCAAATGGCCTCTTCGTTGACAAGAGATCCCAATTTCAGAGCAGCACTTGCAGCTGCCATTTCTGGGAAGTTCTTGGGTCAGACCCCTATGGCGAAATGGGAAAATTAAGCACAGTTGTTAGTTTTGTTACTATTCATGGCGAGTTGGAAGGAGTTCATGTTATTTATAGCCATAGCATTTGCCAAAACGGATGTAAATTTGATGGAATGATAAAAAAAAAAAAAAAAAAATTTGAAATTGTACATATTTTATTATTTAACTGGATAATATATTTTGAGTGAGAGATTACTTATTTTGATATTTTTCTATATTCATACCCAATTCGAAATTATAATATATACAAAATTAACTCAAATATATGTATGTTTATAAATAAAAAAATAATAATAATAATTCAATTAAAAATTAGTAGTTAAACTTTAGTTGATAATATATATATATATTTTTTTAATTTTTATTAATAATTTTTTAGAGTCAAATTTTTTTAAAAAAAAATATGTTATTAATTGTGTTCCAAATTGTCATCAAGATACCTTAATATTTAAGGAAAAAATATAGCAGAAAACTTAGACTTGTCCTTCTCAAGATTAGCCATTTTCAATGAATGAATTATTGGGTAAAAAAGGACTTACAAAGAGAAGAGATCGACCGTCGTTACAAGTATAATGAAAGTTGATTTGGTAAGTACCAATGATAACAAAAGCAAAGAGATTAAGTATGGATAAAATTATTTTTAAATATATATTTAAAAGTATTTTATATTTTATATTTTATCTTAAAATACAAAATAAAAAATTAGATGTCTTTTTTTAGTCTTCCAGTATCTACGAATGAAAAAATATAAAAACACGTCATTGATAATGATTTATGGCAACTTGAAAAATAATATTCCTCTTCGTGCTCAAAAGACTTCCAAAATTGTGCTTCCTTGAACAAGTTGAACTTTGAATTTTTTGGATTTAAAATTTACCAAATATTTTTATTTTTATACCTTACACTTATTTATTTATTTTTTAAAATCGAATTAGTAGGAAAGCTTATAGCTAGGCTTCTATTTTTCACACATATTTTAGGTTGATTTTTAAAATATCTCTGTTGCAAAATTTGGAAAGAGTAATTTTTTTTTTAAAAAAATATTTTTATTTATAAAAGAATAGAATATTGCAAAGAAAGTTATCTGCAAATTGATTGGAACTAAGCGGCGTCGTTTTCATTTCACGTAGAATATATGAACTTCTTTCCTCGACGCCATTAACCGGCACCTAAATGTTATAAATGAAATAATAGGGATGGTGGCGTTCCCATGACTGTTAACGACAAAACGTCGTCGCTCGACATTTTAAATGAGATCCATTTGACTTCTATCTCAGCTTCCTGCTGGTTCTTTCACTAGGGGCGTCGCCTGATTAGTGAAGATTTATAATTTCAGTAACAGTAATTTATTGAATTATGTTTTTATTATTTCTTTCATTAACGAATTGAAGTGATTGAATCAATCTCCCCGGGTCATGGATTATATACGGATATTGGATATGCAGTCTCGGATTCGAGTAACCTGGTTGATCTTTTATGAGCTTACTGTCTTTCTCTTCAAATTTACCGGTATGGCTTTTATCACGATTACATTTATTATGCCCGCTTTGAACATTTAGTAGATGACAAAGGTTACTCCATGCTAAATGAAAAAAAAAAAAACATAGGGGTTTTGTATTTCCGGATTCATTTAAGTTTTTTGGGTTAGGTTAAGTTTATCCTTCCTGAAACTGTTTTCTTGGCTGTAGAAATTTCGAGGTGAGTCCTCGATGCTAAGCTTGACTGCTGCAAATTCGCTTTCTCTAAGCTTAGTACAGTGAGGCCTATGAGAGTGAAGAAGTACTCATCGTTACGTACACTACTGGTGATGAAAGAAATTGCACTTCATGGAGCCGATCGTGATTCTGTAAGACTAAGTTAGACCTTGCCTTTGTAGGTTGTATATACTTTCCTTCTTCCCTTTTTTCTTTGCGGATTAAATTTGTCCCCAATTTTCAGGATCTAGAGAACTCTATGACTCGAATATTGTTGCTCTGTTATTAAACAGCTGGTGTGTTTTCCTTTATAACGTCATTTCCTAAAGTTTTGACTAGTTGTGAGCGGAAATGAGTTAAAAGTACTCCGTAAAATGGGTGTTACTGGTAACTTACAGTGACTCTTTTGCTTTAATGAATTGTTTGTTTTATTTTATCTGTAAGTTATGCAGCCTTGTAACTCTGAGGATTCTCTCTCTTCATTTAGCGAAATTATCTTGATAACTTGGATGATGAGGGGAAGCAATCAGTTTCAAGGATGGTTAAGACATTCGTGGCATTGCTAGCAAAAAATATCTGGCTGGAGCCACTGGTTTTGGTGACAGAGAAAAAATTTGCAGTAGATGTATTAGAATATGAAGAGGGTTGGGATGGTGCGGAAATGGATGGCAACATTTGAGATCCAATCTCCTAGCCTTTAGAAGGGGGCTATAACCATTTACTTGGTTGAATGTGTAGTTGAAAAATCTAAATGTTTTTCATGGAGGAACTTTGTTTCTGAGTTCCAATGAGTCATGCCACATTCTGCATATGTTGCTTCTATAGGCTGCACCTCAAAGATTTTGGAGAAAGTGCAAAAATTAATTGTCTCAATGAGGGAAGCAAAGTGATTGTCATTGATGATCTTAATGGCCATTTTCACTATCTCCTCAAAATTTTCAATTGCACAGCTTTACCCTCTGAATACTAGCACTTTGTTTCAAGTGACAATTTTATTGATAAACGTTTATGGGACTTGGAAGTATTTTCGTTATTGTTGGCTAGGAAGGTATTATGTTATGTTATTCGTGATGCTTTTCCTTCTTAAAAGTTTACTTCATTTGCAAAAATATATACCGTTTTTAATACACCTAACCTGCATGCATTGTTACTATTTATTTGCATGTTGATACCCAAGTTTAATGTATTAGGAAAAGATATTCAATTTTTGGATTTTGCTTGTTAGGTAAGCATGGGAAAATGCAAACTCTATTATATATAGCATTTATCTTTCATCCTGTGCCTTATTGACGGTAACCTCATTTGGCCTAACAATTTGATTGCATAACCTGGTATTTTATGTTTGCATTATTTCATGAATCATGATCTATATGTATGTATATTTTAATTATCGTCTCTTTTGTTTTTATTTTTAGATTTTGACGCCTAATAGGTATTTCTACTTCACGGAAATCAGGAAACAAAGGTTTACTTAGAGAGGTATTGTTTCTGAAAAGAGGTATTTGTTAAATTTGGTGACCACAGTGATGTTGTGTATAAAGCATGTCTAGAGTTTTTCAAAATGCTACCTTTAGCTGCAGTGATAATGAACAGTATTTGTACCACCCATGGGGGACTTTTTTGTAGTGCAGAATTTGTACCAGAAGAAAAGAATAGACAAATATCTTTGGGTTCTTTGGAGGAGCTAGACCATTTAAATAGAGAACTTGTAGGTGAAGGAGAGGGTAATCCAGTTAATTTCATTGATATATTATTGTCACACCCATGGATGGGAAACTGGTCTCATGAAAATTTTCTTAGAGGGGCAGGTCTATTTTGGGGCCCTGATTCAAATGAAACTTCCCTAAAGAAGTCAGACTTAAAGGTGAGGCTTGAAATATCTTTATTATGTTTGGTTAATAACTGGTGTTGTTAAAATTATATATATATATATATTTTTCATTTAATATGCTATGTGCCTGCCAAATGGGTAAGACGTGCTCAACTCGCATACTTTATAATAAAGTTATATGCATGCTTTTATCTGGCATGTTTAATGACATTCTGCTCTTGGTTGATGCCTTCAACCATCAAAAACTGATTTTTTGATGATTGCATCATGTAGTCATACACTTGCAAACTTGCAAAACCTGGAGACTGAATTAGGTAAAGGGAAACAAAAAGTATTGCTTTTTTAATAGAATTTCCCAAGAATCTGCCCAAATTGGATACCCGAGAATTTTAACAGAATTTGTTTGCCCCTCATAAGCTTTGTGGTAGTCCATCACCGTTGTAACTGAACACTTTGATCCATGAGCTGATGCCCCAGGCCTGATCTGGTTCATAGACCCCTAATGACCATGATATACGTGCAAGTTATCACTGTAAATTATGCCTAATTCTCTCCCTCTCACTTACTATATGTATAATTTTTATGTAGCAACATTAAGTTGGGTGCAGTATTGTATGCTGCTACAGGCCATTATAAGGTCAAATGAAGGCCCTGATGCAAGGGCAAATTTAGAAAATTTTGGGAAGATCTTAAATGGATACTCCATGGATAGTGTAGAAACCAGGAATCTGTATACTCTTTTTCAGTGATTCAATGCATACAGCGCCTCGGGTTACTTGCCTTGGATTTTTCTTGTTTGTTTCATCTATGATATGCCTCTGCACCATGCGATAGCTTTACTAAATCCTTTCCCTTTCTTTTCCAATAAAATTGTACATGTCCTTAAAGTTACAAGTAAAGAATCAAAGGTCGCCTGTTAAGTAACTTGGTCCTCCTTTAATGCTTATGTAATTTAGCTGACGTTCCTTCTGTTTGTTGAGTTGTCTTTTGTCAACATTTTTGCTTATGTTCGTCTCAGCTTTGCTACATTTATTGTAATGATCAACTGTTTTTCAAGAAGTTTCTTTTATTAGAAAAAAAGGAGTCTAATACACTTCTCTTATGTGTTAATTATTATGTGGTTAAAAAGTAGCTTTAGGTAAGAATATGTATAATTAATTTTTCGTTGGTATAGATGTTGTCATGTCACTTAAACTGGTTAATATATTCTGCAGGGTGTTAGAGACTACAGAAATGAGGGAGCATTTGCTGTCTTGGAGTCTCCTCATTCCAGTAATCCTGAGTTCAAGCGTTCATATAGTTAATGATATGCAAAAGGTGTAGAACGTAATAATATAGAGATTACTAAAACTAGTTTTTTTTTTTTTTATTTATTTATGTAAAAAAGCAAATAAGATCAGGTTATTTAATTGAATTATCACCCAAATTGCAAAAAGTTAGCTGTAAGTTGCCATGGAGTTTAACCATGTACTGGAATGCAATGAACAATTTGCAGACCATTTAAAGGATTTCTTTTTATTTGCAGATGGACCAAATGAAGAAGATGGAAGATGCTTTCCAGGCCATAGGAGAGATGAGTTTTTCCAGCTTTGCCACCACGAGCCTGAAGTAGTTGGTAGACGGTAACGACTGAGGAGGAGAAATTTAATTAATGATGTTTTAGTTAATAATAATTTATTTATTTATTGAAAAAAACAACGATCGAGTTTTTATTAAAAAAAAAAAAGAAACAGACTCAATTGAACACGGCGGTGTAACATATGACGACGGAAAGGTGAGGTGGCAAAGTGACGTCATAAGGAAGTGGAGAGAATAGATTTCATTTCGTGAATGGATCGGGTTGGCATTGGATCCGTTTTCAATCGTGTGAACACACGTGCCACTAAATATCCCTAACTCCTTTTTTTTTTTTTTTTGGGTGCTGTTCCGTTCATATTTTTAATTAATCAATTTTCTCCAAATAAAATTAGTAAATATATATATATATATATATTTATTACAAATATTTTACATATGTTATTAATTTTAAGAAAATATGAAGATGATAATTAAGTAAATTTGATAGAAAAAGAATATAAAAGTTAAGAAAGCTGAAGAATAAAGTGTTTAAAGTCATTTTTAATAATTTAATACTCATGTTTTTATGTTACCAAACGTAAAAGTTAAACATGGTATTTAAAGTTATTTGTTAGTAGCAAAAAGAAATAAAAATTGATATCATATAAAAAATAAAGTTTATATGAGTACAAATCGATACTTAAAATGGTAAATGTCAATTAAATTGGCCAATCTATATAAAATTACATTTTAAAAAATAATAAAATTATGACAATATATATATATATATATAATTACTTTCTGCAATGGTGAGTGCGTATTTGGCTACGTACGGATAGAGGTCGTGCAGGGGATTCTACTTATCCCGTTGGAAAAAAAGAAGGATTTTGCTGGGTATAAGAATGAAAACGACAACGTTTTGTCAGGGCTTCAGATTCAGTTCAAGATTCACTTTGAATTTAGTTGAAGAGTAGAAAATGGCTTCGCGGCCGCCAAGGCAGAAAAAACTTGCTTGAAAGTCCTTCCCTCCCCTCAATCAAGTAAAGGAACCTGCTTCGGGTTTAATTATAATTCATCAACACATGTTAGACTAATTATGCTTAAGTTGACCAATTTTTCATAACTTAATTTGGAATTTGACCGACCGGGTCTGTATAAAATATTTTACAGTTCACACTTTATTTACTTACTACTTAAATTTTTAATTTAAATTATTTTGTTAAAGATTTATTTACAAACCGATGGTTTAATTATGGAAAGATAGAAGGAGTTTGTGAGGATGATTAAAAGAAAAAAAAAAAAAAAAGAAAAAGAAAAAATTGATGGCACTGAGAATTATATATTTAAGAGACGACATAAATTTTAAAAATAAAATGCAAAATATATCAATCATATTTATAAAACTTTCTAATGCTCTTTAAGATTTATGAAACATGAATTGAATTTATTTAAATTCTATGATAAAATTATATGTGTAATTAATTTTATTACATTAAAGAAAAAATTAAAACTAATAGATTAGAAGAATATTTTCTTACCAACTCTTTAACATAGTTAATATTTTCAAGTAGACCAAGACTGGCACGTTGACTGTAACATTAATATCCACGCCAACATTTTCTTGCATCAAATAATAAATATATGTATATGCGTGTGTTGTGTGCATATATATATATATATATATATATATATTCATCTTTTAGAAATATTTGACTGTTTGGTTACCTACTTGAATTATTCATAGTCGTGTTC
>NW_019014565.1:487351-501129 GCF_000150535.2 Carica papaya
TTGCTTAAATACTTTTAAATTGATCAGTGCATATGACATGAGACGTTAGTATGCGCTTGATATTTGTTTTGTTGATAAAGATTTTTATGTAAAAGGCTTATTGTGTATCCTTAGAAAAGGTGGACGAGCTCAGTATATAGAGAACTCTACCGTGAATGTGACCTCAGTCAAACAGGTTAGGAAGTCCTATACTGGAAGGATTTAAGATATATGGTTCACTCTCATACCGTAGGAGATATCGAGGCTATAGAATGTTTGGTGTTCATTACTGGATAGGGTATGGGGACGACCAATTAATTGATAAAATTGAATATTTGGTTTACACGTAGAGGGACATTCCTATAGATCCCAAGGGATACCAGTAAGCAGGTAAAAAAAAAAAGAATTGTGATCCTATGAATGAAATTAAAATATTATTTAGTTATTTGTCTTCATAGGTTGATTTTTGGAAAAACGTAATGGTATGTATCGAATAAAAAATTTTAAAGTTAAATGTATTTACTTAAAGCAAGAGTTTTATTAGTTGTTTTCTAATTTTTATCAACCTTCAGTTTTCCGTATTTGTTATTAGTATGATATTCTTGCTGTACTAGTATAGCTCACCCTTTCATTAATCATTTCAGATCAAGAAAACTAAGATGCAGATCCCTGATCAGCAAGAGGGTTGTGAGTAGTTCACCATCCAGACTCCCTTTAAGTGTTAGCGACGGTTGTCCTATAATGCTTATTTATTTATTTTTTCTTTAATTACCGTTTATTTTTTAGAATAAATATTCTTGTAGCCTTACTGATTATTCTAAATTATGTGTAATGAATGTAAAGTCTAGTTTTATTATTCGTTTCCGCATATAAGTTATAAATTCACTCAATTTAAGTTCCGGACCTTTACAGTTCTTGTAAACAAATAAGCATCACTTACTAATTGTTTAAAGCCATATTAGTGTAATTGCCTAGTCAACTCATAGTTCTATTGTCTAGAAGATTGTTCTAATCCATACCAGGACCTTTTAAATTTGCATACCTGTCAAAGCTTGGCTCTAATGTAACCATCATGAGGTACCATGTATAAGTCCTCATTTATGAATTTATGTAAAAAGACATTATTGATATCCAATTAATGTAAAGGCTAAGATTGAGCAACAACTATAGCAAAAAATATTCTCACGATCACTAGTTTTACTATTGGGTCTTCTAAATATTCTAATTTATTTGTGTAAATTAAAGCAATCTCAAAATTAATTCAAAAAATCGTAATTTAATACTTCCAAACTAATCAATCAATAAATCAATTCCAATGCACACAAATAAATACTTATAAAAATAAAAGGACATATGATTTATGTGAAAAACCCTCCAGTGTAGAGGAAAAAATTATAAGACAAATTCCGAATCAAATCCACTACCACATAAATTAAATACAAAATGTTACGGAGAAATACACAAATTTCTCTAACCAAACTCAATCTTTCTTGAATGATCACACCAAAGATAATTAAAGGTAATAATTCTTTAAAAAAAATTGATTCAAAAATACCCAAAAAAATTTACCAATCTTTCAACAATTTTCCTTGTATGTCTTGATTTCTATGCATGAAGCAAACAAATCATTCCTTTTTGCTTTTCCCTCGAAACCCATGTATAGAGGAAACAAATACAGTAAACAATTTAATTCTCTCATTTCCTCAACTTTTGTGTGAAGAATAAAATAAAAACTGCTTGTTTTTTAGTCTCTCTCCTTTTCGATGTGCGTGCGTGAGAGTGAGAAAGTATTAATTTTTATGTTTTTTCTAATATTATTTTTTTGCCTTTTTCTTCAACTTGTGTGCAACATATATATATATATATATATATATATATAAGAGAAGTGTTCTCCCTTTTAAACTGCAGCCCTAATTTTCTTTTTATTTTTGTTCTTTTAATTTATTAATCTACCATTATGGGCTGGACACAAAACCAACAATCTCTCCCTCCAGCCCATGAGGAGATGTTCATTACATTGCTCAATTTTTAAGCATCCCCACATTTTTGGTGCAAGACTGATGTTTGTCACAAGTCACTACCTTGGTCAACATCTCAACTGAGTTTTTATTAGTGCGAATCTTTTTCAATAACATATCTTTATTATTCACTACATCTCGTATCCAATGGTATCTTATATCAATTTGTTTAGTTCGAAAATGATATGTGTCATTCTTACTCAAATCTAGAGCACTTTGATTATCACAATTCATCACATACTCATCTTACTTCAAACCCAACTCTTCGAGAAATCTTTTCATTCAGAGTATTTCTTTACCTGCTTTAGTCAAAACTATATATTCTGCCTCAGTTGTAGATAAAACAACACATTTTTACAATTTAGACTATCATAATACATTTCTTCCTACAAAAGTAAACACATACCCTGAAGTAGACTTCCTACTATCACGATCACTTGTCATATCTGTATCTGTATATCCCTTTAGAATTAGTTATGAGCCTCCAAAATATAAGTAAATCTTAGAAGTACCTCTCAAATATTTAAAAATCCATTTTACTATTTCCCAATGATTCTTACCAGGTTTAGAAAGAAATATGTTTATTAAACCAATAACATAAGCAATATTTGGTCAGGTGCAAACTACAGCATACATCAAAATCCAAACTATAGAGGAGCAGGAACAACTGACATTTCTTCTTTTTCTTTTTGAGTAGAATGACATAATTTCTTGCTCTAAGTGTGAAGTGATTAGCAAGTGGTGTGCTAACTAGCTTTGCATTCTTCATATGAAATCTGTTTAGAACCTGCTCAACATACCTTTCTTATGACAAATATAACTTTTTAAATTTCCTGTCATGAATAATCTACATACCCAAAATCTGTTGTGCTGGTACTAAATCTTTCATATTAAAAGAGCTAAACAATTCCTTTTTCAAAACACTAATCTCTGTAATGTCTAGTCCTACTATCAATATATCATCTATATAAAGCAATAAAATGACAAACTTATCATCTAGGAATATCCTGAAGTACACACAATGATTTGTATATATTTTGGTGTAACCATGGCTAACCATGAAAGAATCAAATTTCTTATACCACTGTCTTGGAGCCTATTTCAACCCATACAAACTCTTTTTCAACCTGCAAATCATGTGTTTTTTTTCTTTGACTTCAAATTCCTCTGGTTGATATATGTAGATTTCTTCATTCAAATCACCATGAAGGAATGTTGTCTTCACATCTAACTGTTCAAGCTCAAGATCTAAACTAGCAATCAAACTAAGAATTACTCGAATGAAGCTCATCTTCACAATAGGAGAAAATATCTCATCAAAGTCAATTCTTTTCTTTTGATTGAAACCCTTTACTACCAAACGAGCCTTATATTTTACTAACTTCTCACCGTCCATCTTAAGCTTGTATATCCACTTGTTTTTCAAAACTTTTCTACTTTTTAGACGTTCAACTAACTTATAAGTATTATTCTTCTTTAAAGAACTCATCTTTTCTTGCGTTGCTTTGAACCACTGAGCTTTTTCTTGATGGTTATGAACTTTTTGGAAGCTTTCTGGCTCTCCGTCTTCAGTAACTGTAATATACACAGAATTGAGATATCTAAAAAAAGGATGATGTGTTCTAGTTCATCTTCTAAGTTAAGGTTCTTCTGTAACTTGAGATGCAATGGGCTGCTCCCCTTGCTCAACATCATCTAGTGCTGACATATCATTAAACCCTTGATCATCATGTAACTCTCACTTATTTATGGAATCTCTAATTAAAGAAGAAACTAGTGCAAGAAGATGAATATCTTCACTCGTAATCTTCTCTGATGTTTCAAAGTCTGACAAGGTCTTGTGCTCATCAAAAATCACATCTCTAAACCTGATAACTTTCTTCTTCACTAGATCTCACAATCTGTACCCAAATTTTGTATCTCCATAACCTAAAAAAAGTACATAAAATTGTCTTATCATCAAGCTTATGTCTCTGCTCTTTAGGTACATGCAAAAATGTCTTGTAGCTAAATACCTTTAAATAAGAATAACTGACATCCTTCCCTGACTATACTCTCTAAGGAATATCAAAATCTAAATGAGCTGATGGAGATCGATTAATCAAGTAGCAGACAATATATAGTGCTTCACCCCAAAATGACTTTAGTAAATTAGCTATTTTCAACACGTATATGACCTTTTCAAGGATGGTTCTGTTTGTTCTTTCAACTACACCATTATGTTGAGGAGTATTAAACACTGTCTTCTCATGTCTAATTTCATATTGTAGACAATAATTCTCAAACTCTTTTGAAGTGTATTTAACACCATTGTCACTACGAAGACACTTTAAGGATGTTCTTTTCTCTTTTTCCACTATGGTATGAAGCTGCTTAAAATACTAAAGAAACTGGTCTTTTAATTTCAACACAAACCCTTAAACCTTTAATGAAACATCATCAACAAAAGTAGAAAAATATCTGCTACCTCCTAAGATTTCTACATAAATAGGACCACACACATCAAAGTAAACTAATTTAAGAATATTAATTTTCTTTTCAGATGAGCTAGTAAAAGAAATTTTATATTGTTTACCATACACACAATAATACAAGGGTTTAGACTCATACTTTTAATAAAGGGAATAAGAGATTTCTTTACCAAAATCTTCAACCCCTTCTCATTCATGTGAGCCAACCTTTTATGCCATAAATCTGGTGAAACATCATCTTTAGTTGTATTCAGTGCACCTCTAATAGTATTCACCTGAGTATTGTAAAGTGTATGAAACAATCTGCCTCTAGCAACCACAATTGAACCTTTAATGAGTTTTCAATATCTTCCACCAAATATATTATAATAACCATCTAAGTTAAGAGTATTAATAGAAATCAGATTAAGACATAAATCTAGTACATGTCGCACGTTCTTCAGAGTCAACATGCAGTTAATATTTATTTGCACACAAATATTTCCAATACCCACAATGTCTGCGTAGCTAGTATTATTCATCTTCACTATGCCAAAATCCCCTACTTTGTACATAGTAAAGATATATCTTTTGGGTATAGCATGATATGATGCTGCAGAATCAATAATTCACTCAGTATCAGAATGAGTGATGTGGCTATGAATAATTAACTCATCAGCTACAGTTATAGTAGCGTTATTATCATCTGTCTTTTTTTTTTCACTATCCCATTCCTCTTTCCAAATCCTCAAGTTTCTTTCCATTTGTCCCTCTTTTGCCACAATGATAACAACTAATTTTTTTTTCGATTGTGATTTACCTTTGGATTTATAGTGCATCTTAGGACATCTACTTTTACTTCTACCTCTACTCTTTATTGTTGTAACAAGTGTCTATGAAGTCTCAATAACTATATCTTTTCTTCTAATCTCTTCATTATCTGGACTATCTATTACCACATGTAAAGATAAAATACCGTTTGGAGCAGAATTGTTAAGAGACACTATTAAGGTTTCTCAATTATCTAACAAAGAACTCAAGAGCAATAACACCTAGAATTCATCAACTAGAGTCATTTTCAATGTGTTCAACTCATCTATCAACTCTTAAAATTTACTCAAGTATTTTACAAGTGATTGTCCATCTCTCACCTTCAGATTGACAAGCTTTCTAATGATAAAAGTCTTATTTCGAGCAATTTTTCTCGCATACATATTTTTTAATTTCTTCCATAAAAATTATGCATTCACTCATTTGTTTATATAATAGTAGACACTATTATCCATCCACTGTCAAATAGTTCCTACAGTCTTTCTATGCATCTTCTCCAAATCATCATATGATTTTCTCATTCACTTAACAATTCCTAACTTAATTGGATCATATAAATCCTTACAATAAAGAAGATCATCCATCTTTGACTTCTAAATTAAATAATTCGAAGAAGACAATTTAATCATTGTACTAGTAAATTCCTTCATCCTAATTCACACAGTCAATCTCATATCACAAATCAATCAATAAGCCAATCAATCTGGCTCTGATACTACTTGTTGGGTCTTCCAAAGATTTTAATTTACTTATGTAAATTAATGCAATTTCAAAATTGATTCGAAGAATCCGAATTTAATATTTCCAAGCTAAGCAATCAGTAAATCAATTTAAATGCACACAAATACATAATCACAAAAATGAAAGAACACAGAATTTACATGAAAAATCCTCTAGTATAGAGGAAAAAACCATAAAACAAGTTCAAATCAAATCCACTATCATGAAAATCAAATACACAATGTTATGGAGAAATACAAAAATTCCTCTAACAAAATTTAATCTTTATTGAATGATCACATCAAGATAATTAGAGGTAATAATACTCCAAAAATTGATTAAAAAATAACAAAAAAAATTTACTAATCTTTCAATAATTTTTTATGTCTGTCTTGAGTTCTATGCATGAAGCAAACAAACCATTTCTTTTTGCTTTCCTACAGCAAAGGAAACAAATACAACAAACAATTTAATTCTCCCCTTTCCTAGGTTTTTATACAAAGAAGAAAACAAAAATTACTTGTTTTTATGGTCTTTCTCCCATTCTCAATCTGCGTGCGTGAGAGTGATAGAGTATCAATTTTTTTTTGCCTTTTCTAATGCTTTTTTTCCTTCCTTTTTCTTTAACTTATGTGCAACATATATATATATATATATATATATATATATATATATAAGAGAATCGTTCCCCCTTTAAAACTGCAACTCTATATTTTTTTTTAATTTATTAATTTTTCCTTGTGGGCTGGACACAAAGCCAATATTTAAAATAGGTGAAAAACTATCTATGTAGTCAATTTCAGCCAACTAATTTATCCCTTAGCCACCAACCTGACTCTATATCAATCAACACTTCCATCTAGCTTTAATTTCACTTTGTACACCCATTTAGAACTAATTAGCCTTTTATGAACAAGTAATTCTATTAATTCTCATGTATTATTTTCTTCCAATATTGTCAACTCTTGGTTCATAACTTTAATCCATTATGCACTATTCTTCACTTGATTATAAGTAGCATGTTCTTTTACAACAGAGACATTGACCAAAAAGTCAACATATGTAGATGAAAAACAAGTATTAATAGTATATGGAAAAGTGTTAGAAGTATAAGGTATGTGTAACATTAGACATGTAATCATTCAACCAAACTGCTTTTGACCTTATTCGAGTACTATGTATAATAGCTTTAGTAGGCAGAGAAGATATAGGAGACAATGTGTGTAATGGAGATGGAACGTTAGGTACTGATTGGTGACTATTAAGTTTAGCATTATCTTGAACATTAATATCATGATCCAAGGTAAGAGGAATAGATGGTAAAGAAACCTAAATAATGGAAAAAGGTGTATAACCAAAAAAGAAACTCTATTTCATAAAAAAAAAAAAAATTCTCTAGAGGTAAAGATTTGTTTGGAATGTAAATTATAAAGTTTGTATGCCTTCTATCTAGTTAAGTATCCAATACAAACACATTTAAAAGATCTATGTCAAATTTATCTTTTTGTGGATGTGTGTTAGTAGCATAACATAAACATCCAAAATATTTTAAGTGTGTGTAATTTGGTATATGACCGAAAAGTAATTCATATGATGATTTCTAGTGTAAAATTTGACTTGGTAATATATTAATAAGATAAGTAGTAGTAAGTATTAAATCACCCCAAAAGTATCTTAGTAAAGATGATTAAAACATGAGAGCTCTAGTTACTTGAAGTAAATGTCTATACTTTCTTTCCATAACTCCATTTTGTTGTGGAGTGTAAAAATAACTTTTTGATGCAATATGTCATTATGATGAAATAAAGCTTGACAATTTTGACTAAGAAATTATAAACCATTATTAGTTCTTATTTATTGAACCAAAGTGTTAAATTGTGTTTTTACCATTTTTAAAAAATTATTTAAAAGTCCAACAATTTGTGATTTATGATGTATGAGATAAGTCCAAGTAGCTCTTGTATCGTCATCCATAATTGTCAAGAAGTAATTGGCACCTGTAGTTGAAGAATGTTTATAAGGTCCCCAAATATCTATGTGAACGAGCTGTAATGACTTAACATAATGAATAATACGAGGAGTAAAAAGTAATCGACTTGTTTGGAAAATGAACAAGTATCACAAATTTTATTATCAAAAAATTGAGAGGATACAAAAAGTAGATGTTTGAGTACAATAGAAGATGACTGACCTGATATGTGATGTCAAAGAGAAAAGGAATTTATTGACATATTATTTTAAGAACAAGTCTCGGTGTTTATATTAGCAAAAGTGGAATTAGGAATGGTTTGCACTTCTTGTACCAGTGACATAGTATAGACCTTGATAGTGTCTAAATGAAATGACTTGTGATCTAAAATGTATAACCTTGCAACCATTTTTCCAACTGCTAATAGTTGATTAGTCTTCAGGTCCTGTAATATGCAAAAGTTAGGATAAAAAGCAATAATTAAGGCTGAAACAGATAATTTGTTTATGGATAAAGGTTAAATTTGAAGGCATGTATATGAAGAATGTCTGTTAAAATAAGATTAAGATTCAGTTGTACATCACCTATATAATGAACAAACTTAACAGAAGCATCAGGTAAACATACTGGTGTAGGTTTAATAATCTATGTGGATGAATGAATTAGTGTAAGATCTACACACATATGACTAGATGCCCCTGTATAAGATTTACACACATATGGCAATTAAATTTAGTGCATATAAAACAACAAAACCTATAAAATCCTTGAAATGAGTAAAGTTGACATCTTTAACCTGGACATTTTTATTCTTCATGAACTCACTAAATTCCTCTTAGATCATATAACTCAACTTTACTCCCCAATTATCGTTCACTGCATTATGTAACTTCTCATCATCTAATGGAGCATCAACTGCATTTATATAACGTTTTCCAGTTATTTGTGATTTATGTTCCTTTATCTCCTTATACCAATCGGGATAACCATATAGCTAGAAACAAGATTCTCTCAAATGTCCATCTTGATTACAGTAACTACAATGCACATCTGTCTTTTTCCTAAATGAATTTCGTCTTCTTCTTCCACCTTTATTGCTTTTATTGGAATGCTGTTGTCCAAAAAAAACACCTCTTCTAGCAACTTGATTTATTGCTAACATTGCGTTGTGTTTAGTATTTTCATTTAACACGTTGTGCACATCTCTTTGTCTTTTTACCCTAAAGATCATAGAATAAACATTGTTTACTGTTGGTAGATGATCCATTACCAATATCTGATTCCTCATATGATCAAAGAAGTCATTGAGTCCCATGAGAAATTAAATCAGTCTAGTAGATGCAATCATATCAACAACTGCTTTAGAAGCACCACAAGAACAACATTGGCAAGTACATTGAGGAGTATATGTCAAACAATTAACTTCATCCCATAATTTTTTTAACTTTCTATAGTACTTAACTATATGCAAATTACCTTGACTGATAGAGGCAATTTCTCTTTATAATTGATATAGTAAAGACCCATTAAATTCACCAAATCTCTCCTCTAATTCTATCCCTCTAACATAATTTGTATAGAGAAAGATTCAACTATCTCTTTAGAAATACAATTCAATATCCAGGAAGTCACCATGTAATATACTCGATTCCACTTCTTCTCAAATTCAATTGATTCACTTTCTGGCCTAGAACATTTTCCATTTATAAACCCTAATTTCATCTTTGCACCCAATGCAATCTTCATAACACGTGACCAAGACAAATAATTATTACATGTTGGTGGATTAGTGACCAAATCATTCTTAGATGATCAGAACTCTGCAATTTTAAAGAATCTTCATCTTTAATGCTCATGTGATCAATTACTGTTTCAGCAGATCGATTCTATATTTCTTTCTCAGTTTCCATCATTCAATAAGTAAGAAGAACAATAAAAAATGCAATAGATCTAACAAGAAAATTCTTTAAAAAAAGCAATAATAGTAGATCGAGAGCTCTGATACCATGAACAAAATAAAGAGTAAAGAAACTCAAAATATTGAAGCAGAATAAGAAATTACTTCTTTATTAATTGTGTTTTTAGGAGACATAACTCTCCTTATATACAAGTTGTATGACTAGAAAACATTATACTAAAGCTACCTGTCACTTCATCTAAAACTGAAATTACCTACCAGCACATCTAACTAATTTTACCAGTAGTTGACTCAACGTAAGTAATTCTACAATTATGTATAGATATAATTTTATTTTTATTTTTAATTAATAAACAAATTAAAGTGTTAAATTTGACATTTTATTCCTTGAAAATTATAATTTAAAGGTTAAATAAATACTATTAATTCACATGTATTTATTTCTTAATCATATTATTAATATATAGTTATTGAGCAAATGTATATAGAAAGACATTTAAACTAGATCATCATAATCTCGGACCAGAACCCAAAAACGAAATTAAAATAAAATCATATCATAAGAAATAAAGATCGATAAAAAAAATGCAGAGTTAAAACCATACCATTAGACAAGTGCTTCATTAGGCAATATAAATTGTTATTCTATATCTAAGAAGGTAACTTAAACTTTTTATTCACATCAGTCATAAATATAAATGTTTGTTTGTACTTGGACATTTTTTTATATTTAAAAACAGTTAATAAAATATTATTATAAACAATATTTTAAAAATAAAATTATTTTATCGATATAAAAATATATTATAAAAATTATTCAACAAAAATTTAGTATAGTTTTACAAACAATAATTCATTGGAAAAGAATAACAAAAGGGGTACTTATTATCGTTGGTATTTCTTTTGCAAATTTGCAATAGAAATATGCTAGAAATATATATCATTTGAAATAATTTGAGTTTCAATAAACTTGTTCTGGTAAAGTTGGCTCTGAATATTATACGTATATTACTATTATAATATAATAATTTGTCATTACTAATAATGTAACATAAGAGATATATATTAAAGCGGACCGACACTAAAATGTACAACTCATTCCGGATAGAGTAAGTAAAATTTTAAAATTAATAGAGTATGAGGCATAATCAAGTAAAAAATTATACACCTAAAACGGATATAGAATGAATTTAAATTTAATAATTGATTTATCCCACACAAGTCCCATCCCTTAATGTATAATTAATAAATTTTTATTTTTTATTCTTAATTATTGTAACGGCCCCGGAAATTTAAAATGAAATATGTGTATTAAAAATGTCAAATGCGGAAGCGAAGTCAAAATTTCGATTAACATCCCTTACATTAAAACAAAAAACGTGCTCAAAATATAAAAGATCAAACTAACTAAAAGAGAAACTCGAAAGTAAAAGCTATGAATATGACTATGGAGTCTTTAGGCGTCCCCTTCGTCGTCTTCCTGCGGGACGGGCTCAGGAACAATGTCTTCCTGATCTGAAATGATTAAATAAGGAATGAGCTACACTAGCCCAGTAAAGACATCACGATATCTCACCGTCACGGAGGTAAAGGTGGGTAGAAAACACAAAAAGACCAATGAAGCATAATTTACAACAAATCCTTTTATCAATAATAAAACATTTACCATTCACTTACCTCGGTGAAATTTATAAAACAATATACGAAAGCAATAACATTATCATCATCATGAAATCATATAAACTGTATAACATAATACTTATCACGCCTTTTGTAATTCAATCATTTCACAACATATTTTTCCTCTTTTACCAGCCTACTAGTATCCATGGGGATCCATAGGGGTCCCGTTACCCGTGAACCCTTAACACTTGTAATCAGATTCCAATGCCGTCCCCATACCCCGTCTGGTATGGGCGCCAAACTATAAACCTCAATACCCCGTCCGGTATGGGCGCCAAAACACATAGGGTCTCCATACCCCGTCCGGTATAAGAGACCACAATCCCGGTAGGGTTCCTTACGGACCCGGTCCGTCCACCATCTCCCAAGATATCTAGTCAGACTGATCACATTATACAATTATCAATTTACATAACCTTTCATTCCCCTTTTCCTCAGTCAGCATCATCAATTCACACACAAACAAGCAAAACAGTAATTTATGCCAAACAAGACAACATACAACATCGGTTTCTCAGTCATTCAACTCATAATCAATAAAACAGTAAAATATGCACACGAAACTATGAAATGAAAACATCAGACCTCATACTGCATTTAAAACTGTAAAATAGGCCAAATAACAGTTAATCGACAAACACACTAGACTCGGGCTCCATTAGCGACCTTAAGCAATTTCACACATTCGTTGATTCAAGAAATACCGTTTTATCATTATTGAACTTTAATACCGTGATAGGAAATAGGGTGAGGGGTCCTTACTCGTTTCGGGGTCCGAACACGGCTCTACAGTGCGCCTACAGGTTGTCCCTAATTTTCCCTGAATTTTTTCCGGAGAACTGAAATGCACTACTGGTACCGGCGGCGGTGCTCTCGGGTGCGGCGGCTCTCCGGCGAGGTTCGTGTTTTGGTGATTCGACTCCGATCAACCTCGATCGGCGGTCAGAAATCTCCCCGGTGCAGCGGCGGGTGGCGGCGGCCGGCTCCTCCGACGTCTGGTTCGTCTTCTCCGGCGAGGGCAGGCGACTAGGGTTTTTGTGGTCAGGTGTGGGGGTTCTATTTATACCCTTTTGCCTTTTGATCTCAGCTGTCCATTTTGATTAAATCTGGGCCGTCCGTTTTTTATTGAATCTGGGCCGTCCGATCGCGCGCACGTGAATCGCCCACGTGGTCTTGCCACGCGGCAGGTCCTGGTTGGCCAGGGCTGCTGACTGGGCCGCTGACGTGACGCTCTTTTTTTTTTTAAATTAAACTTAATAAATAAAATTAATAATATAATAACAAAAATGCCCAATTGTTTGGGCGTTACAATTATATTTCAATTAATAAATATTTAATATTATATATTTATTACTGAATTATCATGTCTAAATATTTTTTAAAATTATATTTCGGTTAGTACTTTAAATATGAAATAGATATAAATTTGTATTTTTATTAGCAAGCAAAAATTACCATTAATATACTAATCACCCATTCTTTGTTCGTTACTTTATAATATATATATATATATATATAAATAAATAATTTAAAATAAAATTAACTATTTACTAAAAATATAAAATTTGACAAAATGGGTTTCTCTCTAAATGGGAAAAAAAGTAAAAATTAATAAAATAAAAATGTAATGCTTCAAAATTAAAATTAGTAGAAATGTGGGCTTTTATGGCAAATTAAATAAAAAGTAAAGGAAGCATCTTCAAACATTTGAACATTTCCCTCCATATAAAAACCACTCATGCCTCTGCTCTGTCATTCCCAGTCTTCTCACTGACCCTCCACATTTAATTCCCTGCCGTGTTTGCATTTTCATTTCCAAAAAGCTCATTCCCGATGAAGATCAAACCCTTCGATTTAAACCCTTCTATATTCCACATTGAATCACAAAAACCTACTCCTCTGCGAATCGCCGATACTCTGCTCCAAGAAGAGGACGAAGAAGAGGGAGGCCAAGGGTGCTTTTCTCTTGATTTTCTGATGGACGATAGTAGGGGGAGGAGAGCGACTAGGTGGTTACGGATGGAGTGCTCGACACCGAGGACGATCCTTGGCCGGTTGATGTCCGGTTTGAGGAGGGATAAGGGGAGGAACCCTGCGGTGGGAAGCCAGCGGAGAAGGAACGAGAGGGAGAGGGAGGATGACGCGGCGGAGGTCAGTGGGTCGAGGAATGGACTGAATAGGAGTGACTCATGTTTCACTACCGGAAGTAA
>NW_019014565.1:512100-530168 GCF_000150535.2 Carica papaya
ATTGTGAGTTTGATCATGGGGGCTATTTCATTATTAAGGGCGCAGAAAAGGTTAGCTATAAAGTTATGTAATTTTTATTGGCATTTTGTTATGTACTTCATTTTTAACCTCTTCACCATCCCCCTCTCTCACTGGGGTGAACATTTACAAACATGCAATTTGTTCAGTTAATCAAATAACTATTTCAGGATTGTAATCTTAAGGAACCGAATATCTTCTGAAATAAACATTTACCCATTTACTTTAAGCTACATTCTTCAGAGGGCCTGCAATTACAGAGTTCAAGATTGAAACTTTTCTCGTAATTGTGTGTACCGGAGATATGTACACTACTATCAGTACTTGCAACTGCTTCCTGCCAGGCTTGACCTTTAAATTATGTGTTGGCTTTAGATATTGGAGCCAGATCCCAAATTTCGTACCATTAGCAAGTATTAGAGTCAAGTGAACCTAAATTGTGGTATCTGATGTTACTGCCCATATGTGCTTTAGCTTTCAATTTTTTGTGGCTTCATTTCTATATGGTCTTAGTCACCAGAGAGTGTTGATTATGATGTAAATATGACACAGTTTCTGTTTTCTCTGTAAGGATGTCATTTTCGTTCTGCTGCCACTATGTTACTTTACGTCATACTGTTGCAGGTTTTTGTTGCACAAGAGCAAATCTGTTTGAAGAGACTGTGGGTTTCAAATAGTCAGGGCTGGACAGTTGCATATAGATCGGAAGTAAAGAGGAACAGATTAATCATTAGACTCGTAGGGGTTTCTAAAATTGAAGATGTTAAAGGAGGAGAGAAAGTTCTTGCTGTATACCTTTTGTCAACAGAGATCCCTCTGTGGATATTGTTCTTTGCCCTTGGTGTTTCATCAGACAGGGAAATAATAGGTCTGATTGATTATGATGGTGATGATGCCAATATAATAAATGTGCTCTTTGCTTCAATTCATGATGCTGATGAGAAATGTGAGGGCTTCCGGAGAGGGAAGAAAGCTTTACATTATGTAGGCAAACTAATAAAAGATACTAGGTTTCCACCTGGTGACAGTATAGAAGAGTGCCTGAGCTTGTACCTATTTCCCACTCTCCATGGCCTAAAACAAAAGGCTCGGTTTCTTGGTTACATGGTGAAGTGTCTTTTATTAGCCTATACTGGAAAAAGAAAATGTGATAATAGGGATAATTTTAGGAACAAGAGGCTAGAATTGGCTGGTGAGTTGCTTGAGCGAGAGCTAAAGGTGCATCTTGCACATGCAAGGAAGAGCATGACAAAGGCTTTTCAGAAGAACCTAAATGGAGATGATATAAAGCCTATTGAACACTACTTGGATGCGTCAATAATTACCAATGGCCTTCAAAGAGCATTCTCAACTGGGGCATGGTCACACCCTTTCAAACGGATGGAAAGGATTTCCGGCGTTGTGGCTAATCTTGGGCGAGCAAACCCCTTACAGACAATGATTGATATGAGGAAAACACGACAACAGGTTCAGTACACAGGGAAGGTGGGAGATGCCAGATACCCGTAAGTTCTTTTGAACTATGCTGCTCTTATCATTTAATGGATTATGCTCATCCTTATGGTTAACTTTTTTGTCGAAACCTTACTTAACTCAATGATGTGTGATGACCATGTCATGATCTTTGTTGCGTTCATCATTATACCCAACTGTTTCCAACTGTCAGATATGGTTGCTTGAATATTTTTGTGACTGATAAACATAACTGGTTTACATATAACTGACGGATAGTTATCTGAAATTTTTGTTAATGTTTTCTCTAATCATCTATGTATAATATGTTGATGTATTGTGTTTGTTCTTTCTGTTGGCATCTAACATGATCAGATGTTTGAATGTGAACGTGGAGATACTATTCTTTTTTGCTCCAATATGAGCAGACTTGATTCTTGAAGAGCTTGGACTGTTAGACTGTGTTTGATGTTTCAGGTATCTGTCAAGAATGGTTTTGATTTATCTATACTGTTATTTTCTGAATGCAGACATCCTTCTCACTGGGGCAGAGTTTGCTTTATTTCTACTCCTGATGGTGAAAATTGTGGGCTTGTGAAAAACTTGTCTGTTACAGGACTTGTTAGTACAGAGATACGTGAACCTATAGTTGACAAATTGTTTGAGTGTGGAATGGAGAGTGTGGTAAATGATACTTTTACTTCCCTGAAAGGAAAACATAAAGTTTTTCTCAATGGGGATTGGATTGGAGTTTGTGAAGATTCTGCTTATTTTGTAGCTGAGTTGAGAAGCAGAAGACGGCAGCAGGAGTTACATCATCAGGTTCTCTTTATCTAATATTTGTACAAATATTAGAATTTCAGTTTATCTCATTTTAAATGTGGTTGCCATATTTATTCCACTCTAGAGGCTGGCAGTTGGAACTAATCACGGAGGAGAGAGAGTTCAGGAAACCTTACTGATATAGGAGTAGCACTCAAGGGAAATATATTAAGAACCAAAATTAGAGACTCAAATCTCAATGGTCAAAGTAGTACTCAATGTTTGTGTAATAATCATAGTTATAATCTATCCAATAAGTAAACTAGGATACCCTATTCATAAATGCCAAAATATAATCTCAAAATCTCAAATCTAAAATGCTTGATTTGGTTCTTAGACGGAGTAATTATGCAGTGCATATAATTCTGTTCTATCTTACCAAGTTCTTTCTTCTGTAATTATTTAATAATGAATTTTCCTTATAGATGGAAATAAAGAGAGATGTAAAGGAAGAAGAGGTGCGAATATTCACTGATGCTGGAAGGATACTTCGTCCTCTACTAGTTGTGGAGAATTTAAGCAAAACAAATTTGCTCAAGGGAGAACAGTACTCTTTTGAAAGTCTTTTGGACATGGGGATCATTGAGCTTGTTGGGACAGAAGAAGAAGAAGACTGTCATACTGCATGGAGTATTAAATATCTTTTAGAGGAAGTTGATAGAAAGCAAACTGCAAATGATGGGAAGCGGCCTGAAAAGCCTGAGAAGTATACTCACTGTGAGCTGGACATGTCTTTCTTACTAGGTTTAAGTTGTGGAATTATACCATTTGCAAATCATGATCATGCAAGGAGGGTTCTCTACCAGGCTCAGAAGCATTCTCAGCAGGCTATTGGTTTTTCTACCACGAATCCTAGCATTAGAGTGGATACCCTGTCTCACCAATTGTTCTACCCTCAAAGGCCCCTTTTTCGGACAACGACTTCTGATTGTCTTGGCAAAGCAGGATATCCTTTAGGTCATGATGGAATAGTTCCAAGACCAGAATTGTTCAATGGCCAGAATGCTATTGTGGCTGTCAACGTCCACCTGGGGTACAACCAAGAGGATTCCTTGGTGATGAACCAAGCTTCTTTACAGCGTGGTATGTTTCGAACTGAGCACATTAGAAGTTACAAGGCTGAGGTTGAAAACAAGGAATTGATGGATAAGAGACGGAAATTTGATGATCCTGTGAATTTTGGGAAGATACAAAGTAAACTTGGTCGAGTTGACAGCATTGATGATGATGGTTTTCCGTTCGTTGGTGCTAACTTGCAAAGTGGTGATATTGTCATTGGGAGATGTGCTGAATCTGGGGCTGATCACAGTATAAAACTGAAACATACAGAAAAGGGCATGGTGCAGAAAGTAGTACTGTCTTCTAATGATGATGGAAAAAATTTTGCTGTGGTATCCCTGAGGCAGGTAGGACATCTCTGTATTACTGGACTTGATTCTTTTTGTACAATCAATGGTGTGGACAAAACATAACTATAATGGCATCAATAAATCTCGGTAGAAACCCCTGCGTACCTTTGTAATGATCTTTACTTGGTGGTGCAGGTTCGTTCTCCTTGCCTTGGAGACAAGTTTTCTAGTATGCATGGGCAAAAGGGTGTTCTGGGCTTTTTGGAATCACAAGAGAATTTCCCTTTCACAAGGCAAGGGATAGTTCCAGATATTGTGATAAATCCTCACGCATTTCCTTCACGACAAACACCTGGTCAACTATTAGAAGCTGCTCTTGGTAAGGGGATTGGTTGGGGTGGAGTGATGAAATATGCCACCCCTTTTTCTACCCTCTCGGTTGAGGCTATCACAGAGCAGCTCCACAGGTATCATTATCAAGCTTTGCCCCATTTGGGAGTGCATCGTGCTTATAGTATGCTGAGATTTTTCATTCCATTTTCATTTTGTTTATGGAAAGTGCTAGGATGCTACCCCTCTTAGGAAACATCTATACCAATCATAGATGGTGTGGTCTATTCCCCTTTCCATTGCTGATTGCAGACAGTTAACCTTATAAAGGACACATGGCTCTTATTTTGGAAGAGTGTATATGCTTTGAGACATTTTTTAATTTATTAATGTGGTTGGCGGATATTGAAGAGCTTATAAGTTAGGCAATTTTTAAGGTGCAATGACAACCTTCATAAAAAACTGTAGTTGACAAAGTAAATATGCATACTACAGTCAAATGATTTGGTAGTTACATTTTCAAGTCCAAGTTCTTTTAGATGTAATAAAGTTGTTATTTTTTTTATTTTAATACAACCACTTATTATAATACTTTCAGTAAATATGGAACTAAAATAATGCAAGTTTATTTAAAGAAATCTTCAACAGCCTGTATTTTAAGCTTAATCAAATGCTCATTTAGATTCTGTTTAGTCTTCTTTCCCAGATTGCATGATTTTTCAGATTAATCGACATGCATTACAGATTATTTCCATGTTTAATGGCCAAGTCTTTTTCTTCTTATCGAATATCTGGCAGGACTGGATTTTCAAGATGGGGAAATGAGAGGGTATATAATGGTCGAACCGGCGAAATGGTCCAGTCCCTCATATTTATGGGCCCAACATTTTATCAGCGCCTGGTTCACATGGCCGAAGACAAAGTGAAATTCCGCAACACTGGACCTGTCCACCCCCTCACACGACAGCCAGTAGCCGACCGGAAGCGATTTGGTGGGGTCAAGTTTGGCGAGATGGAGCGAGATTGCCTCATAGCTCATGGTGCATCAGCAAATTTGCACGAACGTCTTTTCACGCTCAGTGATTCCTCTCAAATGCATGTTTGCCAAAAGTGCGAAAATGTTGCTAATGTGATCCAGAGGGCAGTTCCTGGTGGCCGCAAAGTAAGAGGTCCATATTGTCATATCTGCGAAACTGTGGATCATATTGTTAGGGTTAATGTCCCATATGGAGCCAAATTATTGTGCCAGGAACTTTTCAGCATGGGTATCAGTTTGAAATTTGAAACCCGACTCTGTTGAGTTCCTGGTGTCACTAGAAACCATCTACTGTCACATAACTGTTAAAAGAACTTGTTTTATTTTGTTGCCTGCTGGTTGTAAAGTTCAGAGTTATTCATGCTGATTAGATCAGGATTTGTTTTTCACTTGAGCTTTTAGCACGAAGGCCAGGCTCAGGCAATATGTAAATTCACCGAAGCTGATAGATGTTTTGTAATCTTAAATTGTGTTAGAATCACAAGATCATTTCAGTTTATGTTAGGTCTGGCATTGAACCAGTCAGGATTCTTGTGTTTATGTAAATAACGTTTGATGCTTTTAACTATTGTCCATGCGAAATCATATCAAATTATATTAATACACAGGTTAATGCAACTAGTAGAAATTATTTACAGAATATATTTTGGTGCTATTTTTTCTTTATTTTTTGAAGAAAAATTAAAACGATCATTGAATATGAAGTTATTTGATAGCTTACTAACAGTAACAAAAAAGATATTACATCATTAGATGCCTGTTCTATAAAATAGTTCCTAACCTCATCTCTCTCAGACATCAATGGATCCAAGAACCGTGGTCCTAAGAAAAAGAATAAAAGGAAACTAGAAAAAATCAGAAAAACTTTCACATGTCTAGACCACAAATTATAACATTCATATTCTAATTGTATGTGAATGCACTTCAAATGTAAGGTTCTCGTGTTGCTGTCGGTAGCTCCAGCTCAGGCTCAGGTTCCTGAAGTGGTAAGGAATAAAAGTCCACCATGTCTTTACTCACATCTTCTAAACTTGGGGGATCCCACTGCACATTTGGGATTTACAGATTCATAAGCAAAGAAGAATATAGGCAATTTGGAGATGAGCAGTACAATCAGATTTCAGTACCTTCGGAGCAAAATCCTTGTCCACCAAACGTGCCCGAATGCCCTATATAAATAATTTGTAAAGATAATATAATAAGAAAAAATCCAAGGCAAAGTACAGTTTTAGTCATCTGTGGTTTGGTTTTATTGTAGTTCAAATTCTATGACCTTTTTTTTAGTAAGAGTTTAGTATCTTGTACTTTGATTTTGGTCATTTTATGAAAACCTTAGTTTTCTATAAGATACCTACAGGCTTTTGAGTTTGTAAATATAAAAACATTGAAGTTCAATGCTAAGTAAATTAAAATTATAACAAAAGAATAATCAAAAGAAAAGACCATTGTTTTAAAAAATTAAGGACCTTAGACAAGACGACAAAAAATCAAATGATAAGACACTAAACTATAGCAAACAGAAACTAAGGCTATAAAACACAGGAAGTAACACTGTAATTTTTCTCAATTCAGTAATATTCAGTCTACATAAGAAACTAAAGAGTCCGTACCTCGTAGAAGTCATTAGAGACCTGTTTTGAGATAGCACGGAGGGATATCCGATACTCTTGTGCAAGACATTGATCAAGAGGGAGAAATCTACCTTCTCTTATCTAAAATATAACAAAAGGAATCAAAGTCAAAGAAATTCTTGTTTGAACGGTAACAAACAATATGCTAAAATTGGCAACTTACTGATCGTAAAATGACTTTTAAGCTCAAAGGGGAGGCCGCCTTCATTTTTTTTAGCATTCTTGTACACCATTCATCAGAGGAAGTGGCCGCCTCATTTTCCTGAGCAACATTTTAATATAACTAAAACAGAAATTCACTAGGAAATTGGATCAACAATAAACAAAAAGTTGCTTTCAACACGATTACGTGGAAATCAACATTTAACACCAAACTTTCATTTGTTTGAGTGACCAAATGCAGAATAAATAACTATCTTAACTTTGTTTCTATGCTACACATAAGTGTGATACTATTTTTCCCCTAGAAAATGGAGACAATCTAAGATGGGAGTGTGGGCAACTCTCACATTAGTTGTTAGTTTATTCAGTTCAACCTCATCAATGAACACAAGAAGATTTCCTTATATATTTATGCATGGACATATATGTACATCGAGACAAGCTCACCAACGCATCAGCAATTTCTTCGACTGTGTCATGGCTGAAACATTTATCAATTGTGTCAATCCTGAACGAAAAAAGAAAAAAATCTATGTTAGATAAAAAGAAATTTCTTTTTCACCCAAAAGAGAGAAAAAGAAAAAAGAAACACTTATTCATGCACTTGAAACTCCATTATCCATATTCAACAAGATTAACAGTATTACATAGGCACAATTAAGCTACAGTCAGAAATTACTTATGAAGGATGCTGCTTCTGTCTGGGTAAACAAGGTCACCATATTGTCCAAGAGTAGTTTCTATAACAGAAGGATCATCATTTGCCAATTTGCCAATGTGTTCTTCAACCCAACCAAGTCTCTGCCAAATATTTTCACTAATTAAGGCTGTGTAGCAGAATGTAAGAAAGCTATCGAAACATAAAACAGGATATGAACAAATTTACCGCATTTAAGCAATAGTGAGTTGCTAGGCCACAAGCAATCATTTCAACACCATTAAGTTTTTCTCCCGTCAGAGCCAAGTATTCCCCTGCAAAAATAGCATATCTCAGATATCATTCCCAGAGCAATCCTAATACTGAATATCCAGTATCCAAAATCTTAAAGACAATATTGCAGAGATAAGAAAACCATCCACAAAAAAGAAAAACATTGTTTCTGTTGCATTTGATTCCTTGATGAGGTAACATCAAAACATTTGTGGATATAGGACATGAGGCTTCCATTGGTGATGTGTGTATGATGATGTGTAGCATGCACATCAAAGTTCCAATTGGATTCAAAATATGTTGCTACGACATATTTGAATGATGGTTTCTCCAAGTACCTATCCTACGGTTATGAATGGAACTATTTTCCCGTATATCATTCCCTATACCAATTAGCAATCATTTGGCTGAAATCAGAACGAAAAAAAATAAGATAAACCAACTGCGGAGACATTCTTGAAAAAAGATATGGGTTGAAGCTCTCTGACTTAAGGTTCTAACTAGAAAAAGAGTGCATAAACCTCTAGAGAAAAATGTTTCATAAGGTTCTCTCTCTAATCCGATCACCTGAGTTGAGAACTAAAGTTAGCCATCCAAAGGTAAACTAGAACATAGGTTCACTAAATGAAGGAATTTTCAATTTAATCCTTAGACAAGCACACAATACAATAAGAAAAACAATTCAAACCAAAGAACATTGTCAAGCTATGCAAACAACTAAATACTGAAAACTGAAGTTGGATAATTACCTAAGTAACCAGGTAGACGAGAGAGATAAAAGGAAGCTCCTGCATCAGGATGAAACCCCATTTGGGCCTCTGGATGAGAAAAAGCCTGCAAAAGAACTATCACCTGAATGCAGTACAAAAGACTGAAAGCAACTTTACTAAGAAAATTCTACTTCTGATTGGTTCTAAGCATAATAATATTCAATCGCATAAAGATTTTATCATCAACTCACAAAAGATATGTCAAAACATCTGTTAAAGTTGCATTTGCAAGTATATAGGACATACAGTTTTATCTGTTACGACCCTAAACATCCCTGGCAGAGAGATTCCAGCACCACATCCCATGGTAATGCCATCTAAGATAGCCACCTGTAAGACCAATGAATGAAGGATACTCACTATATGTTGATACACTTCAAAAGTAACTGCATGGGTATGAATTATTGATTCTTTGAAACTTATAGGACAAATAAGAGACTTGAAAGTTCTAATAGAGAATTTTATGAGCCACTCTTTTTTGAAATAATAAAGGCATAACACTGGTTCATAAAATTTTCTCTATTAGAACCACTGTTAGGCTGGAGGATAAACTATCAACCTACATTTTCTCTAACACAACCTGCAAAGTATCCCACTTACCTGCTTTTTTTAATGGAAAGGAGAAACCCAAGAGATTCTTGAGTAACACATTAACAAAGCCGTTTCTTGCAAGATGTCCAAAAATGCAAGAAAAGAAATTCCTAGAGAAAGAGCTCTTTGTCCAGGCAATTACATGTACCTAAAATAATATACCTAATGGCTGGACATATAGAAACAAATAAAGCAGGCCGGGTGCTCACATGTGGTTTTAAATATGTCCCTTGCAGGTACGCAAACTTGTATAACTTATTGAAAAACTGTTTACATTCTTCAACATTTCCTGCATGTATGACAGCATTAGTAAGTATACTAGTCATTTTTGTTGCAAAAACAGCAATAATGTAATTTAAGCAGAAGAAACATTACACAAGGAGTTTCAAGCTATGAAAATAGAGCAGTCAATGTAACATTAGTTGCAAATTATCAAGTATGCATGCCTATGAGCCTTCGAAAAATTTGCACACTGATGACTTGTTATTTGGAAATCCATATATCCATTCTCACTTACAGCAGATAATTGATATCTACCAACCCTGGCCAGCTATTGAATGCAGGAACAAAAATTGCACTGTCTGAATCAACTTTTACAAAACTTAGTGGTAACCTACCTTCACTAATCAACTGATAGAGAGTAACTACATCTGCTCCTGAACAAAACGCTCGGTCACTACCCTTCAAGGAAATTCAAGATGGCAGCTTAGACATGAAAAATGACATGATGGAAATGTCTGATCCATCTCTTAAAGCACTTCATGCAAGTTCATCAAATTTCATTAATTTAAATAAGTGACAAAAATGCTTTCAAGAATGAGTTTGAGCATGCCCACTAAGTTATCAAGAACACTACTTGTTCTTAGGTGTATAAATACAATGTTAAATAATCATACCTTCATCAGAACAAATCCAATATCCGGGTTTTCTTCCCATGACTCGTATAATCTCTTCAACCGAGCCACCTATAACTCAAGAGGTAGAAAAACAAAGAATCAAGTCTGTCTTAAAACCTTACTTCATACCCATGACAATGAACATCCAGAAAAAAAGAGAACAAACCATTGAAGAGGTGAGGGCATTAAGAGCAAAGGGTCTGTTGAGAATGGCAGCTCTAGATTTAGCTCTTCCTTCTACTAAAACCTAAAATCATAAAAACATGATAAATAACATTTCCCAAAAAACAAAGGAAATAGTTTGCTCCATTTCTGCTGAAAATAAATCAAGCAATACAGAAATTAAGGCACAGAAACAAAAGAAATTACAAAATATAAGCATGATTGAGCAATTTCGCACATAAAAACTGTTAAAGTCGAAGAAGACTGCAAATATTCATACATACAATCTACATTATATGAACTAAATGACCTGTTCTTGCGTATCAACATCCGAAGCATAGTTTGGTTGAGAAGAAAAGCTTCTCTGATTGGCGAAAGACCGGACACCTTGAAGGGAATGTCTCACTGTTACCAAAGCTTTCACTCTCTGCATGTTTTGATCCTCGCTTTCCTCTTCTTTTAGATTTTCTAAGTGAAGACGACGGCTCGTGTCCACACTGGCTGCCCGCCCTACTCCGACAGTTCCTTCAACCTTTGTGACAGGTGGGGGTTTCGGGTTTGTGATCAAGGAGGGAGTCAGTCTCTCTCGTCTGCTTTTGGTTGAAAACGGATCGAACAACCGAGTTCTGGATTTGTTGGATCGGTTCACGGGTCGAGAATAACACTTCAATCATGGATCCCCAAATTTTTGACAGCCCAAAACCAACTGTAATCCAAGTCCATAAACGTGTTTGGAATCCTCCATTAAATTTAAAGTGGAAGTTACTTACTTGAGCTTATAAAAGCTTTTCATTTTCTTTTTCCTTTTATTGACTAAATACATGAATGCTAAGAATAACATGAGCAATCCCTAACCAGTCCATTTTTTTTTTATGATCCAAGATTAGTGGTTTTGGTTGCCCATAACTGATTTAGATATTTAAGAATAGATTACAAATATTAAAAATGAGTAATATATACGTGTTTTTGAGTAGATATATTTCTATATGCCAGTTTTTTTATTTAAATATTAAATGAAATTTTATTATTATCAAACTCATTTAATATTTTTACTTTTTATGTTTAAATATATAATTTTTATTTTTTTGTTCTTTTAGAAAATATTAATTTTTATATTGCTGTCATTAGATAATATATATATGTATATGTTTTAAGATATAAAAAAGTAATTTTATCTCTTAAAATAGTGCCTGAGATGTAGAAGTTCGTGCATTAAACTAAAACACATGAGAGTTCCTCAAGCTCATAATAAACAATAATAATGGTAGAATTGGTCCATAATACCATGCTATGATACAAATAGTTGTCTACTGCAGCTAAAAATGTAAAGAGTGTCAATAAAATCTAAGCAGGGAAATAAATCCCTCTAATGTAATTTACCGAAGTAATATACATGGCTCTAGTCTGAATCATCAAGACTTGGTTTCCATTCTTGGAGGTTTAGGAAAAAATCCTGCCTTGAGTCAGTTGGCTGCAGGAATCAAACTCAATCTCTGATTCACCTGTGACGAAATTTTAGCCGAACTGAGATTACTCCAGGTCTTGCCTCATCAAATCGGTATCTGAAAAACAAGCAAACTAATTTACATGTTGCCTCCGTTCATTCCAAATTATTCTCGCAAATCCAGTGAGAAAAGAGAGAGGGGAAGTGGGAAGAGATGAAGTTGTTATGTAATGGAAAATGCTTCACCTGTTTTCATTAAGAAAATTCTTCACTGCCGTAGGAAGTGCAGCTTGTCCTCGGCTATGATTACCTATGCCTATGGAAGAGAAAACAGTGGGAATCAGTGTTCTTTCACATTATGCATTTGCAGAATGAAACTTCAAATAAGAGCAGATAATATTGTTTACGTGCTCCTTTGAAGTCATTTACAACCCATTTATATCAATTCCATTTTATCCCTAATTCTTTATTCCTGGAACTAGAATTTGGACAAATTACTAAATAAGTCCTTGAAGGTTAACATTTTTCATAATTTAGTCCATAATATTTTTCTGTTACAATTTAGTCCAAATATTTTTCATCTGTCTTAAACACCCAGTTGTTGTACAATTAGTTCAAAAGAATAATTTTAACTTGTAGTCATACTCTATTACGAAAAATTGATAGTAAAACCAAACATAGCCCTCGGTACCTGTTATAACTTCTAATGTTGTTTGTCTCTGCTTAAATGGTGCCCGAATCTTATGTGAGTTCTCCACTTTCATACTATCAAAAGACTCAAATGATGGACTGCGTGTGATCCCATTCTTTTCCTGGACTCTAGTTGGGGATACTGAATGACTGAATGTTACCAGGGTCTCAATCTTTTGCAAATGCTCCTGCACGGCTCGAACAGCTTCTGCTGCATGAAGACCATGTAAATCCAATTTCCAGATGTTGTTTCTGCTATTTCTGATGCTTAGAATCTCTTTAGCTGCCTTGTCATTAAGCCTCTCAGCAGCTAACCATTCTTCCTGAGCCCTTAGTGAGTACTGCTGAGCTGCATAATGATCGCCTCTCAAAAAGGCATTACTGGCTGTCCTCGAATGCTGTGATGCTGACCTGTTCAAAAGAAATAATATGATATCTCACTATGTACCACATGGTACGGATAAACTATTCATCCTTAAATTCACCATGATCACAGGAGAGAAATAAGATATTAAAGGGACAACTCATACACAGCTAATTCCATCATGAAATGAGTTGATTACATGGCTCTACTTCTCATTGAGAATTTGATTCCATCATGTAAAACGAGCAAAAATAATCAAATCAGTTGTCCTCTCACAAGCATTTACAGAGTATATGGAATAAATGGATTTCAAAAAAATTGTAAGATCCATTTGTAAATCACCGATCTAATCAAACCCAAAACAACTGAAAATCCATCTCAACTATTGTGCAGAAAACTTTATGCCAACATTTCATAAATTGTTGTTTTACCTTCCAAGACTTAAGGATACCATGATTTTCAGTAGGTCTTATGTGAAATAAATCATCCTTGACTTTTCACCCTCATTTTCTGAAGTTTACTTTCATGAGAAATATAAATAGTGAATTAGAATAGATGTGCTACTGGAAGACTAAACTTATGGTCCCAACTACTTCAAAAGCCATGACCTCAGTATTGCAACTTAACCTGAAGCTGAGTTGAGAAGAAGTGACTTAAGTTGAACTCGACCCATTCATCGTTCATGAGAAATATAAATGGTCATGGTCATGGTCATGCATTTAATACAGCAGACCTGGAAGAAATGCCATTCAATGGCGGCCCAGCAGAAAAAATAAATTGAAGATTCAAACTTATTCAATCATAAAGAGCATATACCTCATCATTCTGAGCCCCTCTTTCCGATGGCTTAAGTAAATATCATCCTCTTCCCAGTCAGGCTCAATAGGCATAGACTTTAAGCACTCCATGATCAGTTCAAAGTCCGAAGCATGTCCATCTGACAGATCTTTATCAGTGCCTTTGAGACCATCTGAAATTGTCGAGCTTATATCAGTAAGCTTAGTCGTCTTCCCTGGTAAAGAACTTCTGTCTCCTTCTCTGTTGTATTGGAACTCGTTAATCATTGAACTCCTTTCTGAAGTTCTTGTTTCCTCTTTCTCCTCAGAGCTACTGGAGGAAACCATTCCTTCCAGCAAAGCTAATGCCTTCTCGAAATTGTTATTTGTAGCAACATATACATCCTCAATCAAGCGATCATCTGCCCAACAGTGCATCTCTTTGAGCATTTTAAAAGCCAAATCACGAGTTTCTTCCTCAAGAACCTTATCATTATGGTGACTAACATAACCACTCTCATGAACTTGGTTTTTCCGATCATTATTCTTTGCCAAGGGTGGAAACTCCACAGAAGGTGCAAGCACAGATGAAAAGGACTTTATTGAAAGATGATTAACTTTGGCTAAGTTTCTTGAGGGATCCAGAGTGGATGAAGTGCCCGGGATAGGTGGGAAAGGATCTTTATTGACTTTTGGTGGGAGGGTTTGCTTCTCTCGCTGCTTGATGTTAAAGGCAGCCCAGCCAGATGATTTAGTCCGTGTCTGCGACGTCTTCATATTGGATGAGCTTGCAGAAGCATTCATTCGGTAAGCATCACAGGTTGATAAACCACTTTAAGCTGAGCAAAACACAAAACAAAGAATTAACTTTTATGAGGAAACAAATACTCAACTGACTACGGGAGAAAAATAAAAAATTAATTAAACACATATTTGCAGTTATCATTCTTAGATCGCATAGTCTAGAGAGAGGTTAAGTCACAACAAAAGCAGCTTCCAGTCTCCAGAATACACAAGTCAACTGATCAAGCACCGAGTCGTTGACTCTAGGAATCAAACGAATGTACGGACATATTATAGTTTTACTAGACTACGATTCTCCACCCAATTATGTCATTAATCTCCTACGCTGTCTAAAACAAATTCCAAATCAAATATCCGAGCTTTTTGACTTTCTTTATCAGTATTGATTACAGATCAGTAATGGGCACGCTTGTTTCACTGACAAAAAAGCTTTTTTTTCTTTTTTAATAACATAATTCTTCATTCAACTTGAGATTGTAACTAGAAACTACCAATGTAATCAACTAACCAAAAATAAACTCAAACATATTTCAAATTCAAATTCTCCATGAAAACAAGTGGGAAAAGAACCGCGCTATTGATAACAAAGAAGATGAACTAAACCTTCTTGATTAATTGTTGTATTCTCGGGTCAATAATGGAGACGACGAACGAGAAATAGATTGGGTGCTATTTCGGAAGATGGAACCAAGGTGTCAATCGATCAGAGGGCTGAGATACCAAAGAAACCAAAAGATTGTACGGCTGTAGTTGTACCCGAGCTTTCACTCCGAAAACAGATTCCGACGACGACCTCAACGTTGATGGTGATGATGATGAACGGATTCTCCTCATACAAATCTTCTTCTCCATAAAGATGTTTTGTATGTTGCAAAGATAAACGAGAGAGAGCGAGAGAGGGTAAGGAATCGGAGTTTCTTCTCTGAGAGTCAGAGTGAATAAAAGAAATCCTCTTTCTCTTGGAAGCAATTGAGGTCGAGAGTTGGTTCTGCAAACAGACAAAACAGGATTCAATACGCGGTAGTTGTGGGCCATAAAGATTCAGGACCTGAATTCGAATTAATGAACCCGACCCCAACCAAATTCGATCCGACCCGTTAGCCCGTCCCAAACCAAATTCGGTTTCATCCATGTTGCCATCTCCAGTTTGCCTTCACCGTCGGTAAAATGGAAACACTTGCGTAGGTTAAATTTTAACACAATGGTTTCTCAAAAATTACCTCAAATTACAGTTCTACCATAACTTGGTCTTTTTCTTTTTTTTTTTTAACAGTTCAGTAACTATGTTTTGTTTTTTTTTATAAAATTGTTTATTATCTAAACAATTACACGACAATATTTCTTTTTCTTACTTCAATTTGTTTAATTTTGAACTTTTATAAATTTGTATTTAGATGTACATTAAGCTAGTTTCTAGTCCAGATAAATTCAAATAAAATAATCAGATTTTTTATCAAAATTAAAGTTGACATTTCTTTTTTTTTTTATATAAAAAATTATGAATTTGAATTAAATTATACTTTTTTATAATTATTTATTAAAAATTTATATTATTATATATTTCAATAAAATGCATTTATTTTCTTTTAAAAGACTTGTAAATTTATATAATTCACTTATTTTAACATAGAGTGCGGAGGTTCAACTGCTATTTTGTCCTCCCTAAACTAAAACTAGAATACCATCAAACATTTATTTGCCAGAATAAACATGAGCTCCACCAATTTCCTCAATGGGAGTTGCATATGGTGAATTCCAGTCAGCATCAAAGATTTCTTGAAGCTGTGAAACAATGGAGGGATTGTATGTGCCAAAGCTAACACCGGCTGTAGTATAAAAGTAATCCCAGATAAGATTGCTGGTACCTATATGGGCTCGTACATCACTCACTGCATACTTTCCGTGATTTACTCTCGTGAAGCCCGGATAGATATTTCCGGTGTTGGTTCCGTTGCTAGTTGCAGGTCCAGTCAGGTTGTAACCTGGTACCCTGTAGTACTTGATCTCGACTTTGCCAGAGCATTTGTTGTACTTTGAAGAGGAGCAGAGGACATTGCTGTATAGAAGAGACTTCAGATACTGATCTGTGTTGCTGATAAAATGTGCCCAGTATGCCACCAAAATTTTCACTTTGGCATGTTTGGAGAATATCACCTGTTATTTTAAAAATTACGAGAAGGAAAAGAAAAACTTTAGCTTGGATATACATTGAGAAAGATGGGGGCATAAAAAACAGAAAGATCAATAACCAAGGTGCAGATGCCTAGCAAGAAAAATAGATCAATGATGCTTTTTGGGTTATGTTTGGGATGAATCAAGAATTCTTTTTTGAAGGATTCACTTGAAAATTAACACTTCAGTTCAATGAAGAGATGTTAAAATTTATTAGAAAATGATAAAAATTAAAATATGCGGATTTTTAAGTAAATTTGGAGTTCATTATCTCTCAGTTAAACTTGAAATTGAATTTCAAGTTTATTACTTCAGATAAGATTCTCATACACGCTTAATGTATGAAATTTTCAAATTGATCTGTTTCAAATATGACCTCCGTTTTTGAAACTAGTTGATTTTTAGTCATCAACCATCAAATTTTTTTTACGAGAGGAGCAACTAAAGGTTTTCTTTGCACGCTAATTTAGTAACTAATTATTCATAACAGCAGCAAAGGATAGACAGAAGAGTTAAGTGTGTCAGGAGGCACCTCTGATACGGCAGAAGAAAGAGATGACCAGTAAATTGTTTGCTTTGTATATTGGGATTGACCAAGCCAGTCCATGGTGTTTATCCTTACAATTGCTCCATCTCCAACAGATTTAATAGTATCCACCCATGCCTGCTCATCAGCCTGGTACCTGCCAAACAATAGCTAACAGCAAATGCATCCGCATTAAATGGGGTGACAAGTAAATAATGCATTTATTACTTAAGATTGGGGCTATTTGGTATAAATGAATTTCATTGTGGAATCCATCTGGAAATCCATTGCTTTTTTCTTAAGCTAAAAAGATCCATCCTCATATTAAGCATGAAAAACTGCAATTCTTGATGGAATTTGAAATGGTTTGTCTAAATTCTAATTATAATTACCGACAAGGTAAATCTTATCATTTTGTAAGAATTTTTCATCCTTCCCTAGCTAAAATAAGAATGACTTTTTGAATAAATTCTACAAATAATTTGTCCAAATATAGCCCAAGGTATCACCAGAGGAATTTAGCCATCATGTATCTGTTCTTTTGACAGACAATGAACCTAAAATTTGCTGGAAATGAACTCCTTTCGGTCTGATTTTGTAATACCCTTTTATTTAATGTGAAATTAAGAAAAAAATATATTAAGAATAAAATTGAAAACAACTTTTTTAAAAAAAAGATAAAAATTTAGGTTTGGATGATGTTTTTGAAAGAATAATCGAAAACTGGGGGCCAAAACGCAATTAAAAAAATTGTGTCATGTAGGACCGCTCAGTCAGTAGCTCCGAATAACCGAAGCGCGCCGTGTGGCAAAGCACGCTAACTCGGTGCCACACGGGAGGTCCCGCCGGCAATCTGCATGCCTGCAATCGGATGGCCCTGAAGCTTTCCCACGTGAGTGGACGGTCCGGATCAATTCTCTCCTCAAGCGCGATCGAATGATCGCAATTAAACACAATGAACAGCCCAGATTCGTTCCATCTTTAAGTGCAATCGAACGGTCGAGATCAAATCGCGACGAACGATTCAGATTCATTTTCTTTTTAAACACGATTGGACGGTCGAGATCAAAAGCGATGAACGACCAAAATTTAAGCAAAACAGGTATAAATATCTCACATCACACCAAACCCAAACCTTAGTC